>JAMKCH010026075.1:0-64162 GCA_023653785.1 Ophioderma brevispina
AAACTATTTTACTTTGAAGTATAACGTTCCAATACTGCCCGGTAGATATTATAGTAGATTTCAAAATAAATTATTGTATATTATGCACAAACAAACCGACTCTATTGAAGCTCTATTAGGTTTTAATGTATGCGTAAATCGATTCTAGTCACCGACGCTATAGTCACCGACGGCACTTCGCGCCTGCGTAGTACATTCCTATTTATGCAAATAACTAAAAGACTCTCGGCTATCTATAGCGCTCGATCAAGCCACGACTGACTGACCTAAGTTTAAATGAACCGCGTTGGAGTATACACATAACCGAATGCAGTAAATATTTGTGTGTACATTGCACGTATCATGCAAACCATGCTTGACCGCGCCGCAACTGACCCTTCTAAGTCAAAACACAGTTCCGCCCAAATAATTATGACAGCAATCAATACTCCCATTGCATTTCCCAAATCAAACTTGGTTCCACTGCCGAAAATAGCCATGCATATTTGCAATGTCAAGGTAGTAAACGTTAATTTCACCCTGCATAGATGAGACAGTGTGTTCAGAATTGACCAAGTAACACCGACACAAATAGTACTTCTCACTAGTCACAGTATATCGCGCATAATATACGATTATTTAGGAGTACTTTTTCAACACCCAATTTCTGGGATTGACTCATGGCGCAACCTTACTAACACAAACACGACACCAACGGAAAGTCTGATCTGAATTCTGTTTTCAGCTTCCAATAGCCGAGACCATCCCGGATTTTCCCATTATCATTGCGCATATAATTTTGACCACCTGAGGTCTAAGAAGTCGTTCGAACGTCATGAACACACAGTGCAGAATTTCCGAAATCTTCCCAAGCTGTATCACAAATATGACGTCACCATTCAGTAATGAGCGGCGCTCTTCATTTGTATTTGTTGCGAACAACGTTTAATGGTTATTATTTCATTGGGTCTAGGACGCTCACATATATGGGACTCTCTAGTTTTTGACACCAGTATTATATTGCAGTTCACTGTGTGTTTGTTAAATAACATCATAGGTGCGACAACGACACTAATTTTGCTTTCAAAATTTTGCGTATTGTTAGTTTTTTGTACTTTATATGTATATCTATGTACTTATTTGTTGTATTTAAAGTGACAGGAGGATATTTTTTGAGGATACAAATTTCTCTCAATTTTCTCTGGATCGGTCGTAGACCACCTACCAAGAATGTTTCGAAGGTTTATTGAACAAACAAGTACAAAAGAAAACCGCAAACCTTGTTTTGAACTTGCCTGCTATCGCAATCGTCCCCATAGAAGACCATGCTTTGACTTTCTGCCGTGCACGACAGAAAGTACTAAATCATCATCTTATTACATAAAGACGGCGTATTCGGCTAATTCACTTCAGGTGTGATCTAATACATTGGTAAGCATTCCAGATATGCAAAAAACGGGGTTCGACAAAATTTGGGGCGCTTCTTTCTGGAAATCTCCTCATGTCTCTTTAAGTGAGTTATGGTGAGTCTAACTGGTGCAGATACGAAAAGACGTCAAGGATTGATACAAGAGGACCTTGAAAGCGAAAATGAGGGAGGTGAGCCACGGGGATACCAACTGGTCGTGGGGAGCGGAAATGTTGGGACACGGGAAACAAGTGTGGACAACCGTAAAGTGCGAGCGGAGAGCACAAATTACAGAGTCACAGTACAAAGGGCAAATACATACTAATCATTTATATGCCGGTATGTAAATGTAAGGCCTGTACGGTATAGGAAAAACTGGGCAGAAGAAATAAAAATTACTGTGCACTGTGAAAAAGCAAACAAACAAAGAGTGGAAATTACCAGAAATTAAGTTGAACTGTGGCAGAGCAAAGTACGATAGCCATAAATTGCAATGTCACGCAGCACAGGTCAAAACTGGTAAAAGGGGTAAAACTGGTAAAACAGTTTATCTGTTCGAAACGTCGGTCCCATTTTGTAAGTTTTGTCTGTAATGTCCCCGTCCCCTTTACCAGTTTTTGATATGTGCTGTGTGACATTGCAATTTATGGCTATCGTACTTTGCTCTGCCACAGTTCAACTTAATCAGTCTCTCTCGCAACAGCGCGACGTCGGCAAATAGAGGGCGAAAATAGGCTAACGTCTCTCCGTCAGCATGATATGAGGATGCAGACGGGATTACGTCTATATCAATATAAAGGGCGCAAACTACCGACGGGGTAACGTCATCAATGCTGACGAGGTCACGTCGCAAAACCGGATGGTTGCGAGAAAGACTGGTCATGTATCAACATGTTCATGTTTTCGTACTGACGGTAGAGAGTACCATGGTTACCGAGGTAAGCTTACGACGGCGCTGCGTTGGTCGGGCTGACGTGTATCCGTTGCATTCGACCCGCGCCGCAGACAGAAAAAGGTTTACCACATGTTAAAAAAAAAAAGGTTTACCCATCTAAACTTTCCAAATTTATGTAGTTAAAAGACGAATAATGGTTCATATGGTTCACTTGCCAATGGTCAAATATTTAGCGTAAAATCGTCCCTAGTTGGCAAAACCCTTAACCGTACCATAAAATCCACTTACATTGCTTATAATCATGGTTATGGCTTAATTGTGTGGCATGGTCATGGCCTGGAGAGTCAACTTTGGTGTCAAATCATTCGAAGACTTCCGTGTGTGAGGTTAGCATAAGGGGTACACAAAATATATTAAGCCACTTGCCTGAAAATCGGCAAACCAACCACGATTTTTATCAATCGCTGACTTTGCGTTTGGCCGTCGCTTCTGACTGTGGCCCGTCCAATTTTACCGCCGACGTCGCGCCGTTACGAGAAAGACTAATTAATTTCTGTAATTTGTCACTGTTTGTTTTTGTTTGTTTTTTCACAGTGCAAAGTAAAAAAAATCTTTATTATTTCTGCCCTAGTGCAATTGTTTTTCCTATACCGTACAGGCCTATACCATACCTCCGATATTAATTGTTGTAATCAAGCCTTGGCTGCGATGGTAATTTTTAAAACCTAAGAATAATGATGAGTGCGAGAACGTTGTGACCCTATGCAATATGCGGTTGTTAAGTTTTACGAACAGTTGATTGCATTTAATTTGGGTGTTGGCTGTTGAACACTCCCTTTTTAAAACAAGATTAATGCATGTATTTACTACTGTTTAGAATTGTTTTATTACCTGTGATGAATATACCTATAGAGCGATAGGAAGCACACACAAATACAATCGTTTCAGTGTGCTCGCATGATACAAAATCAAAAAATTTTAAAAAAAAAATTGAGAACACCAATTTAATTTCTCAAACTAATATGCCAAAACTACTGCACCAGAAATACATAAAAAAAAACAATCAACTTTTGGAGTTACATCGTCAATTCTTCTAGAACTACCTAGTTTTGCTGCCAACGGTAGGTTGTAGCAGATTTGGAATTCGGCGGCAAACCTTTAATCTCAATGTTTCATTGGAATATAACTACTGCGGGGACCTATAGCTTCGATTTCTAGAAATCCTGTAAGTACATAGAGGAATAAAAGGTGTAAAACAGGCAGCAGTAAGAAAAACACAAGATATGAAAAGTCTACTCATTCATTATAAAAATGTAGTTTGTACCACAAAGTTATTATACACTTAGGCCGAGGTACACTGAACGGTAAATCCAGGCCTCTGACCGTGACTCAGCAAATTGGTGACAACCTCAGGGCACCGCCATTGGACGATTGCGTCAAACTTATTTGCATAATTTGCTATCTGCTGCATAGCTCATTATGCATAGCAATATTCATTATGCATAGCATAGCTGGTTGTTGTGTCCCACTGCATTATATGGGGCCGTTTTTTATGTCATGTCCCTTAGAGCTGTCGAAGCATGGTAATTCCCAACCAACCCGAAGCTCCAAACGAGTGTGATGAATGAACGTGAAAATCTGAATACGGGAATCTCGCAACCGTCACATCATTCCATTGATTGTTGTTCACACGGGTAAATATTTACACCGAGTGAATAGGGGCTTTCATTACCCCTCTTATATTCGATTGTTTTATTCCTGTGCAGACCACGCATATTGTCGACTTGGTAAAATGCATTTGGAGGGGATGTGCTGTGAGACCAAAACTAACAGCTGAAATACTCAAAACTTTGTTTCAAAAACATAATATGATGCTTTAACCCATTCACATGAACTTTTTTTGTATCGAATACGTAAGGCTTCAAAACAGATTCAATTGAATAGATTGCGACAGTGTGAGACACACTATCGATTTCCTGTTGTCGCCGTCATCAAAGAACGGAAAGTGTCCATAACATCGAGGCTGGTGTGAAAGAGGGGGATTAGTCCACGTATATTGTAGTTTGTTATTAGTGACAAAACTCTAAGTACTTCAATGAGTGACCAAGCGGTCAAATATTATTTCTTGAACAAAATAAAATAATGTAAACGTGTAAGATTTGTAGTATTCCTTAGTGATAAAAAGAACGTTGGTCAGTATTTATTACCTATTTATTCGGATCATTTTCTTATGTTGAATGCTTCAGAGTTTGTTAAAGTTTGCTGTGTGGAATGTTTTCAGTGCTTTGCTTTGTATATTTTCTTCGTGAGAAAAGGACGTTTTTTAATTAATTGGCCTTAATCCATTTATCCGGTATCGTGACATGGAATTTCTGATATACATTGGGTAAAGTTACAACCTCTTAGAACGATAGAAATCGTCGACACGGCCCCCAAAAACTTTATATGAACTACAGGAATAAAAAACCTACTATAGTATATTAGTCCCGGGTTTATTTAGGGAATTAACCTTAAAATAGATACCAGAAGATATTATATCACCTAATATCCCGTATAAGAGTATTCTTAATCTTTTAAATCCATTCCCTCTCAAATTAAAACGTTTTGGTAAAATTTTCAAAATTAGAAATGTTCTTGCAGTGTTCAAACTGGCAACAGTTGTGTTCCATATAAGAAATGGGACATTTAGGCAATGGAAAGCGCCATTTCTCATCTAATCTATAGTTCGAATGTTACAAATGTTTTCAGTGTACATGCTTGTACGTGTACGTGTGACAATTTGCCAAAGGTGTACTGCGTTGACAAAGACGGGCACACATACAATTAAAATAAATATAATAAATCAAAGGGCCTCACCCCGCGCAAGTCGGGGCGGAGTCAGCTCCATTTTCCATCAGACTGACAAGTTAATGTCGTTGCTCCACTCACACATATTTGTGAACACAGGAGAAGGTAAGGGTCGTGCCTTCGATTAAATTTGAATTCGATGAACTCACACTGCCATCGGGTGGTGCTGATATTTCGTCACAGATAGCAACTGAAGGGGAAGACAATTGCAAAATACAACGGATGTTGGTAGTGTTCGTTTTACTCTTGAATAAATCATGCCCTTTGGGATAATAGGTAAAACAATCAAAACAACGTTTCTGAGAGCACAGTAAAAAGAAAGTTTTTTTAGAAAAATTTTTGTCGAGGGGGGTAGACCACGACCTGCTCGATTTTGGGCATTGGGGATTTTCACACGGACTTTTGGGGATGGGGGACTGCTACGGGCATTTACAATGGCCACGTAATCCTCTTTCTAAAATTGAAAAAAAGAGTTGGCGTAAAATTGAAACCAGTGGTTTGAAATTCCTCAAGACTGGAAAAATATCGAAAGGCCTTGTGAAAAATGGATGCGACGTAGCGATTGCGTGTTCACTTTTTCCGTGTCTGCGAACTTGAACACCGAAGTATCCGACAAAAACGTTCAATTTTCTCACTAGGTTCTATAAGTTCAGACCCAATTACGATACGTCATTCAAAACAAAACATAGTACGGACCCTCTGATAGCAAAACATCCATAGAACCCCTTCGTTTTCCGGAGATATTTTGAGATTTAGTTTTTCATTTTACCACATTCTCTATGACCGACTGATACGTTTATCTCTCGCGCAGTACCAATTTAGATCTTTCGCAGTCTGTGACACAGACAACACCTGTAAATACTTACCGTACCGCTGTACATCAGTCTCTTTCTCAGTTACATTACAAAATCTCCTCATTAAACATCTTAGTAACTTATGATAACTTGGATCAATATTGACTTGAAAATAACCCGAGGCTAGTGGATTTACGCCCTCTGCCAAATAGTGCAATTTCCAATAACGGTCATTTCAGATTTTTAATTTTGTGACCTAGGCCTAGCCTTTATAGTCAAGTCTGTGTGTGACCGTTCGATATGCGTAAGAGCGCCCTCCTATCTTTAAGTCTTTGAATAAGACTAGTACTCGGGTTACGACGCGCCGGCATTGATGCTGTTGTTGCTGTTATCTGGCATGTGCCTACCCTACCTCTGTTTTTATTGCCATTTACTTTTAAAATCAAGCTATAATCTGTTATAATAAATAAGCTGTAAGTTGTATACTATGTGTATTTCTTCATTTAAATGAAGAAATGAACATTTGAGATGCAGTTTGCGTGAAGCAACATTAAGAACTGAAATGACGTTGAAAGGAAAATATGGCCTATTGTAATTAGGAACCAAAAACTTCAAACGTCTATTTGATGCATTGATAACATGATCACAGATAACAGTGTCACAGATAAAGCCATTATGATTTTCGGATCTACGCCAATGTTTAAATGCAACATTACCCAGGGTGAGTCCAATGTCATTACTTAAATAGACTAAGAAGAAAATAAAAAAATAATCATAACATTTTTAGTTGCCATTGTCAGTAGCTGTCAGTGCAATTATTTGAACATTTGCTAGTTTTTGGTTACCATTGCTTACGGCCCGTTACTAATTTTTCAAAACTAGTTTGGTTACGGGTAGCTTTAAATATGGAAACGGCCACGTGTCAGGCATTTTCTAGGCATTTTTTGGAAAGTGTTCATTATTAACAACAATGGGAAATCTATGTATAGCAGGAGAAAAAGTCCCCTGTAGCCATAGTCCAGAGACTCTAAGTCCTAGGATTAACAGTCCGGGGATGTGCATAACTAGGATACAAATCTTGGGAAACGACTCACCACGATTTGCTATCATTGCTCACCCCGACACAGTTCCCTACAAGTCCCTTTTATCCACTCATTAGAACACCAACCTTCCACTGCAACAACCCGTCCCAACCCCATCAATTAATATTGGTGGAATTGGCAAAATTGCTGATACGAAAACCCAAATTACATTGGTGTGGAGACGGGGAACATTTTTCCGAAATCTTTCAAGTGTTCCAACAATTATGTCCAAGATTGTAGGAACTATAGTCCACCAGACTACGATTTTTAGGAATGTTATCCATAAAGTTAGTCAGTGAGTAGAATATCAAATCACAGCCCTTATAGGAATTATTCGGTTGAAATATCACTCTCCTTAGGAATTATTATCCAAATCCGAAGTGGATTATAATCCTAGGAATTAGCTCCAAGTCCGAAGGTGGTGGACTATTAGTCCTTAGGAACTAATGCAACCGACAGATTTGGACTATCGGTCCTGAGGGATTAGTTTCCATATCCCACGTGGACTTCAAGTCCTTTCTTAGAATTAGGCCGAGTTTCCAGTTGGGTGGACTAACCAATCTTTTAGGAATTAGTGTCCAGTCCGACGTGTCTTTAGTATTAATGTTGCACATTGTATATAAACTGCCGGGTTTCTTAGGGATTTTGTTAAAGTTGAGTCCGTGGAATGTTAGAATCAGTTGGTAGCGGATAAGGGCAGCCTTAACCTGTAGTGAAAAATTAGAAATTGGAAAAAGGGGTCAAAAAAGAGCATCGGTGACAGTCTGCCTCAATGGGCTTTCTCCTGTGCAGTGTGGATATTTTTTTCCAGCAGTGAGTTATAGCGGCAACTAAACGCTAGAAAAATGCACATTATCATTTAAAATAATCCTATCACAACCCCAGCCACCCCAGCATAAAACGAGAATAACTCATCTTGTGATGCAAATACACTTATAGAACTTAAAAATCCTTTCATGCCAATTTTACCCAGAGTTCCTATCTACAAATGATTAAAAGGATGGGGGCTGTTTCCGTATCACAAACGTTAGTAAGTGGGAGAGCGTGGCCTAGCGGTTCGGGTGCTTGCTTCCTGGCGCAAATTTACCAAAACAAAATCACGGGTTCGAATCCTCCCGGTGGGGGTTCGTGTGGCACTTGCTGTGATTTAATCGGGTAATATCAATTTCTCCCTTGATTTGAACTGTAGACCAGCTATTGATTAAATACAGAATACCGCTCTCCCCTCCATGGTTCACTTGGAAATTGGGGGGCCCAAATGGATCAGGAAAGCATCCCGTCCTTCGAGGGGACGTTAAGCCGTCGGTCCCCGTGACAGAGAGTCAACTGTACATGTTGCACGTCAGTCCGTGTCGATACGGTAGTGTTAAACCCCTGACTGTTACCCAATCCCCGCCCCAGCCGCAAACAGCGGCCAGTTAGGAGCGTCCCGTATCCATGGATACAAGGGGGAGAAGTAGATAACCGTCTTTGGTCTCCCCTGTTAAGCTTCGTAGCGAAGCAAAGTTAAAACTGCGAAGCGAAGCACCGAACTAATCCCTGCCACTCCAAACACTGTTTTCCTTACATTTCTTAAGTAAACCCATATCATGACTAGAACCTCGGCGTAGGCCTTTTCTAAGGTCTTGCCCCCCCGTTTCAACATAAGTGTCATGAATGTGGAGGGTTTTTCCAGTGCAAAAGTACCATCTTGCTGATTTTGTAACACAATGCTCCATTGCGATGTCCTATGTCTGCAGAAACCCCAGAGGAATCTCATAACCACCGCCAACATACCCGGAATGGTCCTTGCCACCTAGAGACCACCGCGACAATACGGAAGTGCTATATTTTGTAGAACAGTACCGAATAGAAGCAACCGGCATGTTCGGATTATACAACATCGAAGTCCTCACCATTGAGCTTTGTTCTGTCATAGTTACATGTGTATACAAACCTCCATCATTAGACTTCGAGCACCCTCAGCTCAACCCTCGTGGAAATTCCACCAAACCTCACTTCTTCAATTGTCGACGTCAAACAGCCATAGTACCCAATGGGGCTACGGAAACTAACAAGACAGAGACAAGCTGTCGAAGAATGGGATAGACTGTCAACATCTACGTCTCCTTCACGACTCTAAGCTGCCGACATCATATCATAGTGCCCAGGCTGAAGAGAAGTTACACCCCTGATCCGGCTATTGTTAGCAAAAACATCTCTAACCTTTGTAGTGCAAGATTTTCTGGATCCTGTTCCACAAATTCAACATCGACCAATCGGTATCCCAAGTCAACGCTTGCAGTAATCCAAGCAAAACAAGTGCCTTTTCATCGCCGCTTAACTACAAGAAAGCAGCCTGGCAAGTTCACTGATGACCTGGATTAGAACACGAAAAGGATTGCTCCAAAACCCATAACTATGGCAAATTGGCCCAACTAGTGAACAAGACTGCACGGAGATTCATACCCAGATGCCGGCCTTTCAAGGAATTTGCACAGCATATCAAGATGTAATCACCATTTTGGAATGCTGATTCCTTTTTCGCTGAACAACTGCTAAAGGTGAAGTTTCGGATAGGATCTCCCAGGGAAAGATCAAACACCTTTGGCACCCTTTAATTGAATCCACCGATATTAACCATACAGCAAGAGCAGGGTCTACCATCCGAAGCTCCGAGGGGATCCAACAAACCTCACATCCAGAGCCAAATGTTACACCCACCAAGTTGCACCCACCAAGGTTTTTTAAATGCAAGTGCAGCAAGAAACCAAGAAGATCAAACTAGAACAATAAGAGGTATAGTGGTGACCCTGTTTCACTCGCCCCCTTCAACATGACGAACTGGAAACCGGATTGCTCAACTTCAACCAAGAAACAGTAAGCCTTACAACATCCTCTACTGGCGAAATTAAAACATCTTGGCCCAGTAGCAAAGAAATGGCCTTCTTGAGCTCTACCATTGCCTGCCGTATTTACCACAGGTTCCCAAAGATTCTGGAGGAAATCACATGCTATGGCACAGTTATGGCACTCCTAAAGCATGGGAAAGCTCCATCCAATCCCAAGAGGTACATAACCTATATCACTCCTTAGCCATACCTCCAAGCTCTTGAACCGCCTCCGCTCATCGTCTCGCCGCTGTGATAGCGAACACCCATACAGAACACACAGTTTCCGCCAGGCATCAACAACAAGCCAAGTACTCAACCAACTCAACACATTGAGGATGGTTTTCGTAGAAGGTATGGTTAAACGCGGAGCCGTGTTTTGTGTCGACCTCTCAGCACATCCGACCTGTAATCACGATGCCCACTCCATAAGATCCCTGGAACTCACCAAGGACATGCATCCGCTTGACTGAGTTAATCCGTGGGAAAAAAAAAAAATTGGGGGGCTTGCTAAACAGGATGTTTCTTTTGTTCACTTAGGAGCGAAAAGGCCGATGCGTAGGCCCTCAAGAATGGTCTACCACAATGGATGTGCTGCAACCTCTTCCTGTTCACATCATTACCAACGACCACCTAGGGGGCAGGAACCTGTCTTTTATTTATGCAGACGATCTTGATTATCCGCACAAGAATGCCCGACTTCATAAATTCACAGTTTGTTGAAGAGAGACTCTCCAAAGCTTTGGAGGAGCTCACTCCCTTATTATGAGGAAAAACCACCTACGTGCAATCATCCATCTAAAGCACAGGTGTGGCTTCCATCTACGCACCGTAAGGCCAAACGAACGTCAGCTTAAAGTTAACCTGGTCTGGAACTCCCCTGGTAGCACTGTGATAACCCTGTCACCTTGGAGTCCCTTGGTCCCCACTCTCTCTTATAAGACCCCCATGAGACTACGAAGAGTCAAGTATTTCACACGCAATACCTCTTGACAAACTCACTGGCACCAATGGGGTGCTCGCCCACTTAACCCTAGGCGTACGGCACTTGCCCTGTGCTACTCATGTGCAGAGTAGGCCTGCCCTGTATGGTACGATCAAACCCATGCCAAGAAGCTTGCATCAGCGTTAACTGCCTCCTGCCGGCTTATCACAGGAATGCCCACCGTCCCAACACCAACGGAAAAACTTGTACATCCTAGAAGGAATTTCTCCACCAGACATCCGTCGTAGCTTAGTGCGAGCATGCAAGCGCGTAGCTGCCAGTATCCAAAGTAAGCACCTAATGTCTGGACAGATACCTGCTGCCAACGACTGCCTTAAATCCAGATAGAGTTTCTTAAAGCAAAGTCAAACCTCTTGAAACAGTCTCCAATGAGGTAAAGATATTCGCCTTGTGGAAGAAAGACAGTTGCACAACCAAGTAACATCGATCGGTATTGAACCTGTTAATCTCCAACCTTTGAGCTGACTCCTCATGGGCTGAATGGCGATGCCTCAATAGATGAGAACCATAACTGTCCGATTTAAGGTTTCCTTGCCGAAGTGGGGCTATCTGGAAGCAGACCAGATACTACCTGTGGTTTTGGAACATAACCACAGACCTGGCACACTCTTGGTCTGCCCACTGCTGGAAGCAACAGCAAACAACAAGGACCTTGGCGGAATTCAGTGAAGCAGCCATACCTTGTTACCATCTCTGGCTGGATCATATCTTGAGAACCACAGTGTCTTGGGACACGATAATAAGAAGAATGGATACACGCGGCCCCGGATCAGCACACTAGCTGAATACATCCTGACACCACCACAAATCCATTACACGACTTGTGGAATACGAGCCAAACAAACAAAGTAAGTGCCGATAATTCTGCAAATATTGACCTCCTCGAAAGGCATTATAATGTTAAGGTTCACCAAAGGCATATAATTTTAACTATGCCAACCGAATTAAAACCACAATTGTTCATTATTTACTGGATTTTTTTTTTTTTTTTTTTTTTTTTTTTTTTTTTTAAATTTTGAATTTTTGGTTTCATCTAAAAAAGTATCGAAGCTCGTGGTAATATAGGAAAATTTTGGTTTCCTGAAGAAACCTACTATCTTTCTCCAGTTATCCTGCCATGTGAGATCATCGGATGTAAAAGAGGTTTGGTTTGGTTGTTATGGGGGAAATTTATCCCAATTTGGTCGAATTAATTTTACAGAATACTCTATGGGAATTTACAAAATCACGTTTTTACCTCTCAAACGGATCAAAATATCGACGCGAAACTTTTCAGATTGTGTGCACGTGTGTTTGTGTCACGTCATGTAATCAAGATGGAAAATTGATATATCTAAATCGGGTCATCCCCCTTTACTGTTTACAAACTTATATAGGCTAAAGACTGTCCTTGTTTTCATTCCTCTTCATGCATTTTCGCTATTGAGACGTGAGATAGTTATTTTAAATTCGAACTTTTAGAGTATAACTAATGGGCGCAGTGAAGTGAGCCAGTTTCGTTTCATTTCGCAAAAGTATAATAAGCTGTTTGAAACACTGCGCCTTCTGAAAATCAAAGTTCCCCATGGTTTGCAACATTGTAGTTTTATGGTAATGAAGGACACTAAAACGATCATTTGCAGCAAACATATCTTTAAGGGTGAATGTCCGACGTAGGGTGGGAGAGTATTAACAAGAATATAAGTTGTATCTTGAATTGCGAAAAGATATGTGATACCACGGTTTTTATTACGAATGGACACATACGTTACAAAAAAATGGCAACTTAGATTTATCTCCATACGGATACAAATATAAGAAAAAAGTTCTTGTTATCAGCAATTAATATGCCAAAGAAAAAGCTTACCACAAGAAGGAGGATCGTTATTATATGTCCCGTCACTCCGGCATGTTAACAGAGATGACCCGAGCAGAAAAAAATCCGCGTCACATGTGAATGTAAGGGTAGCCCCTGCAGATAAAACTGAACTGGATCGACTCACATCGCCATCCGAAGGTGCTGCTATGTCATTACAGAGGGGACCTATTTGTGGTAAGAAATAAGTGTAAGAATAATGCACGGGGTGTGGAACAATGCGAACGAATCATACCTAATACAAGAGATGTACTTGTACGTGATCAACGCCGAATATTTTTGTTCAATCGTGCAAATTGAGGCATCGCGCATTGCTCCTAAAGGTTAAAGCAATAAATGGCACATTTTTGAAGAGCGCCCCCAATTTTCAAAATTGGAGATTTTTGCACAGTTGTGTTGGTAATTGTCTAGTAAACTATACCTTTGAGGAACGACAATGCTAAAAATGTGTATTTGTCGTAAAGAAACGATTGTGCAATTAGGATCGGAATCCCGATTGTAATTTAACGGCGGAGCTGTTGTACTATGTGTATTTTTTGTTCGTTCATGATAAAATATAGTGGCACCTCACAAAAATGACCTCTAACTTAACTTGCCTGAACCGACGGAACACCTAATGGAAAAGCGTAGACACGTACATGGCGCAAGATCCCGGCCATTTCATATTGGAAGGACATTTCCAGCAGCCTCTGAATTATTATCGGAGATCTCCGATATTAATTATTCTAATTACAAAATTCCTTCTTTTGCGACACATGGAGAATTTTGAGCTCTACAATTCACAGTTATAGTTTACTAGCCAATTAATTACCAATGCAACTGTGCAAAAATCTCAAAACAGTTGGGAAAATTGGGGGCGCTCTTCAAAAAATGTGCTGTTATTGCTTTAAAGGTCCAAGGAAATGCAAATAGAATTGTGGGTTGGTGATGACATCATTTGTGGTACCATTGATTTATTAGAAAGTAATAGAAAATCCCAGGTAACTGGTGTGAATCTATTCATGACACTGGCTGATAATCAATAGTTTCACAAATGATGTGGTAGTGTGTTCTTTTTTCTGGCCCTGTTTATTGCAATGGAATGTCACACAAAGATTTGGAGTAGGTTTATCATCTCATTTCCTGGGACCTTTAAGGCTCAAATGGGTTGGGTTCACTATTTTCTTGCAGGACATTTTAAAGAAATTCCTTTAATACGCCTGAAAATGTACTAGTTATGTTATTTCATGATTGACATGGTACTGCACCGATATGTTTTCTTATTAACCCCAGCCATTCTTGTAACACCTCTCCCGAAGTGGGAGGGGCACTGGGTGGTTAACACCCTATGATTTTATTTATTAAATTACAAAAACCTATAAATATGGTCCATAGAATTGTTGGAGATTCTTCTTTTTACTGTTATCAAAATGTATAAACGTTCCAAATATGACGTCACTTTATGACGTCATAAGTCAAGGCAAGTATGAAAATATCGGATATTAGGTTGAAAATAAATATTCTTCCATTGCACGTCCCGGTCGAAGAAAAGTTGTTGGAACAGTTTTAAAGGGCAGCAATCAATATGCCCAAGAAAAAGCTTACCACAATTCGGACGATCGTTATCCCATGTCCCGTCAACCCGGCATGTTAACGGAGATGGCCCGACCAGATAAAACCCCGCGTCACATGTGAATGTAAGGGTAGCCCCAGCAGATAAAACTGAACTGGATCGAATCACATCGCCATCCGAAGGTGCTGCTATGTCATTACAGAGGGGACCTATTTGTGGTAAGAAATAAGTGTAAGAATAATGCACGGGGTGTGGAACAATGCGAACGAATCATACCTAATACAAGAGATGTACTTGTACGTGATCAACGCCGAATATTTTTGTTCAATCGTGCAAATTGAGGCATCGCGCATTGCTCCTAAAGGTTAAAGCAATAAATGGCACATTTTTGAAGAGCGCCCCCAATTTTCAAAATTGGAGATTTTTGCACAGTTGTGTTGGTAATTGTCTAGTAAACTATACCTTTGAGGAACGACAATGCTAAAAATGTGTATTTGTCGTAAAGAAACGATTGTGCAATTAGGATCGGAATCCCGATTGTAATTTAACGGCGGAGCTGTTGTACTATGTGTATTTTTTGTTCGTTCATGATAAAATATAGTGGCACCTCACAAAAATGACCTCTAACTTAACTTGCCTGAACCGACGGAACACCTAATGGAAAAGCGTAGACACGTACATGGCGCAAGATCCCGGCCATTTCATATTGGAAGGACATTTCCAGCAGCCTCTGAATTATTATCGGAGATCTCCGATATTAATTATTCTAATTACAAAATTCCTTCTTTGCGGGGCAAAAATGAGAATTTTGAGCTCTACAATTAACAGGTTATAGTTTAATAGCCCTATCCCCCACCCCACCACCCCCCAATTACCAATGCAACTGTGCAAAAATCTCAAAACAGTTGGGAAAATTGGGGGCGCTGCTTTTTAATATTAAATAGGTGCTGTTAGTGATTTTTTAATTTTTAGTCCAAGGAAAGGCAAATAGAATGTGGGTTGGTGATGACATCATTTGTGGTACCATTGATTTATTAGAAAGTAATAGAAAATCCCAGGTAACTGGTGTGAATCTATTCATGACACTGGCTGATAATCAATAGTTTCACAAATGATGTGGTAGTGTGTTCTTTTTTCTGGCCCTGTTTATTGCAATGGAATGTCACACAAAGATTTGGAGTAGGTTTATCATCTCATTTCCTGGGACCTTTAAGGCTCAAATGGGTTGGGTTCACTATTTTCTTGCAGGACATTTTAAAGAAATTCCTTTAATACGCCTGAAAATGTACTAGTTATGTTATTTCATGATTGACATGGTACTGCACCGATATGTTTTCTTATTAACCCCAGCCATTCTTGTAACACCTCTCCCGAAGTGGGAGGGGCACTGGGTGGTTAACACCCTATGATTTTATTTATTAAATTACAAAAACCTATAAATATGGTCCATAGAATTGTTGGAGATTCTTCTTTTTACTGTTATCAAAATGTATAAACGTTCCAAATATGACGTCACTTTATGACGTCATAAGTCAAGGCAAGTATGAAAATATCGGATATTAGGTTGAAAATAAATATTCTTCCATTGCACGTCCCGGTCGAAGAAAAGTTGTTGGAACAGTTTTAAAGGGCAGCAATCAATATGCCCAAGAAAAAGCTTACCACAATTCGGACGATCGTTATCCCATGTCCCGTCAACCCGGCATGTTAACGGAGATGGCCCGACCAGATAAAACCCCGCGTCACATGTGAATGTAAGGGTAGCCCCAGCAGATAAAACTGAACTGGATCGACTCACATCGCCATCCGAAGGTGCTGCTATGTCGTCACAGATGGGAACTATTAAAAGATAAGAAATAATTGTAAGCATAATGCACGGGACAATGAGAACAAATCATACCTAATACCAAGCACCCCCTTTTTTCCTTTTTCTTTTGCGGGAAAGAAGTACCAACATGCCTAGTACGATACATAAATATAACAGACACTTGATTGTGATACCAATGGATAGCTATGGTCTTCTTCTTTCCATTGATACCAAAATAAGTACCAACACGCCTAGCATATTGAAAACTTCTGCACGTTTTAGACCCTTTAGGGTGCAAAAAAACTCTCTGATCTATTCTTGTGAAAAATTTACAGCTGTATTAAAATGTCAGTGATTTTCAGCGGTTTTACACTATTCTTTATGTCATGCGGAAACCTATGTCATGCGGAAACCGTTTCTCCTTTTAAGAGCCAAAGCGTCAACTATTTTCAAAATTTTGCAGCATCATTAACATTTCATAGTGATTTTCATTGATTTGTACATGCTTTGCCTCAATTTAGTTTAAGCAAGGCGAATTCGGGATTTTGTATAGACTAAATTTTCGAGATTTTAAATATTTGATAAAAAGAGCACATCTTGAAATACTTATATCTGTGAGAACTAAATTGCACGTGTTTTTACGCATTTTTTACGCCAAAAATTCATGATTTTCATTATTTTACTGAAGGAAAAGGCCTATTTCCAACAGTATCAATACGGATTTGGGGGACTATATTTACGCGATCTTAAAATAAAATAACCACATTTGAGTTAAAATTACTCTTTTCGTGGTCACATTTAACCCTAAAATTAGTTGTTTAACACAAATAAGGTCATTTTATTTTTTTCGGTGCATATTTGACCCCGTATTTGGAAGTGTGTAGGTAGTTTGGTTGTTTGCAAAAATATGTGAAGTAGGCTAGCTGGGGTTGAGCAATTTTGAACAACCAGTGCCAATAGAGTTAATTTACCTTTAGCACGAATTTCGGTCATATTTGATTCTCTATGACCCATAACTCTATACTATATTTAATCATCTCGTATGTATATACGTTTCTAATCCTTGTAATTTGGTACATTGATATGGTTAGATTTACAGATTTCCTATGGCCTTTCAACATTTTAGAGCAGGAAGTGCCCCGGGGAAGTGCTCCACCAGACATCCGTCGTAGCGTAGCGAGCATGCAAGAGCGTAACTGCCAAGTATCGCATCCTATGTCTGGACAGATACCTGCTGCCAACCGCCTATAAATCCATAGAGAGTTTCTTAAGCAAAGTCCAACCTCTTGAAACAGTCTCTAAGGAGCTGAAGAGAGTCGCCTTGTGGAAAGAAAGACGTGCCATCAACCAAGTAACATCTATTGGTATTGAACCTGGTGAGCATCTCCCACCTGGAGCTGACTCATCATGGGCTGAATGGCGATGCCTCAACAGATTGAGAACCAGAATTGGCCGATCTAAGGTTTCCTTGCAGAAGTGGGGCTACCTGGAAGCAGATCAAGACACTACCTGTGGTTGTGGAACAGCACCACAGACAATGGAACATCCGGGGGAACATCTCTTGGTCTGCCCACTGCTGGAGCAACAATGCACAAACAAGGAGGACCTTGCGGAATTCAGTGAAGCAGCCAGACGTTGTACCCATCTCTGGCTGGATCATATTTGAGAAGCACACTGTTTGGACACGATAAGAAGAAGAAGAGCCAGAGATAGAGGTTCCCCTCTTGGTTTCCTGGTATTTTCCATCCTAAACCAAACAACATAAAAGTATTACACACAAAAAAACCCGAAACAAATACTGGCCAGACCACACATGCTGTGGTTGAATCTTGGCTACTAATGACAGGTAGCTGTGATTAACGAAATATAGTTTAGACCGTCTTGACCAAGGCTACCTCTCTCCCTCTTGAGATTCCTCTCTCCTCCCTCTTCCTCTCTTTCCCCTCTCCTTCCTCCATTTGTCCTCCTCCCTCCAGCCCTCTCCATCCCACCCGCTCTCACTCCCTCTCCGGGCTCTCTCTTACTTCGTCTCTCCCGGCGTCTCTCCAGCTTGTACGAATGTCATATGAAACTATACCTCAGTACATTTGAAGTACTGAAGTTTGCAGGTTTCAATTTTGAACTTATTCTTGTTTGTTTTTATGGAGAGTTTCTATTCTCAAGAAATTAGCACCTTGTTTACGATTTCGCCCAAATCGAAAACACTGTACATACCAATATCGATCCCGATGGAAGCAGGTCCAGAACTTGCAGGAGGTACACCGTTATCAGCTGAACAACTGATACTTGTAGGTCCCGCTGTATACCGTGAGTATATGTTACTAGTATAACTCATCAAACCACGATCATCTAATCTGGGAAGGCCTATTTTCTCGTTGACACTCTGCCCTTCAATGAGCCAGGATATGGCGGGTGTTGGCTTAGCATACGCCGTGCACTGGAAATCATGCAACGGACCAACGACCTGCGCTGTATCTCCATTTTTATAGGGAACTCCATCTACTTTCAAAGTTAGGTAGGCAGATTCAGGTGGCACTGAATTTAAGATAAAAGCAACACGGTTACAATATTATTAAATATTATATGTCTGAAATCTACTAATTTCGAGTAATTAATTCGAATGAAATTACTATTACATTGACCGGGAAAACCTATAATAACAGTACCTTGTGATATATTATATGTGCAGCTTTGATTTGAAGTGATAAAATGATGACATGGTAAGTCACTTGGCAACCTCCTATAGTTTCATGAATCTGTTTATGAGCCAGATGGCCTATCCTACATCTGGAACATTCCACAGCTGAACAATCGGGCATGGAAAGAATTTCGCACTATTTATTTTGTGTTTTGTGTCGGGATATAACAATCTCCCGCCGTTTTCATATATATAGACGGCATGACCTTGCAAAAATTATTTACTCTGACCTCACACGTGTAAGTCGTATTAACCCAATAAGTGTTTTCAATCAAAGTAATCCTTTCAAGTGCACAATGTTTCCATGTTTTAAACTCCAGTTTTCATTTCTCGGCCGAGGACGTTGTGCAAGTCCGTCACATGAATGGAAAAATGTATTATCAATAAATGATATTGACTATATATTTATATTGTTGTCTATTGACTATATTATATCAAAAGGAGGTAAATCCTAGTATGCACTGTGTAATCTTCAGGAAGCCCCTCCCTGGAGCACGTATCGTAACATGCCTACATTCAGGCGCGGATCTAGGGAAGGGGCGGAGGGGGCGCGCGCCTCCCGGTAATTCTGCAAAATCAGCCCATTTTGGACAAGTTTCAGCTTTCAGCCCCCGGTAATTTTGACGTTTTTCAAATCCTGGATCCGCCCCTGCCTACATTGATTTGAGTGCTATAGACTTCAGCGTTGTGTTGCGCTTCGGATGGACATATGGAATTTCAACATCGCGTTGTGGAAAAGCGGCAATACGTTATGACGCTTAAGGCCCATGATACAGTGCGAACGACCACACTCTCTTCTGCGCAAATGTGGCCGTTCGTTCACTGCTGACAGACACTGACAAAGTCAACAAAGTAAACCATGAGCTTTAACTGTTTAGTACACGACTTCCTATTCTTCAAATGGGAAAAATTCTTTAACTCACCAGTGACGTCAATAATAAGTTGAGTTTCAATTTTATCTCCAGCAGCAGAACATTGAATCTCGTTGCCTTGGTGATCGAAAAATAAAGCAACAAAAGTAAAATGATGGGCGACAGGTTGTGCAGCACAATCTACTGAGTTTTCTGCGCCAACATGGTCCTGTTGGACGTTGTTGCCATTGCTGCTATGAAGGAACCAACTGACGCTGGGTTCCCCATCACCTCCATTGACAGTACATTGGACAGTTATCCTGGAAGCATTGACGACATGGATATCTGTTGCTGAGATGACAACCGGTGTAGGAGTATCGCTCAGTTCAGGCACTGTTGTGATAACTGCCGACGAAGGTTGGGCTTGAAAAAATAATACAGTTATTGATGTCAACATTAACATTTTCCTGAATAACCTCACAAACTGTTCTAGAACCATTGTAAATGGTCCAAAGAATTATTATCTGGTTCAGGGATTATAAATATCATTGCCAAAACGACATCGGCATTGGGGGCGTTTCCCGTTATTTTTAAAATCCTCAAACGAGCCATTTCATACATTTCTTAAAATATCATTTATGAATGAACTTTATACCAACAATCTAACATACTTGGTGGAGATTTTCAGCGTCGATATTCATCCGTGATTCCTAATCGGATACCCCATTATTTTGCTGTTAATGTTCCAATAACACCAAAAAAGTGGGAATCCCTTGTTCATTTACAATTTGAATTTGAGAAAAGTTGATTTCCCGGTTCTATTTGGCAAAGGCAAATGTATGATTACATGTATGGTTGGAGTATATCATTTGTTTAGTAAAACGGGGTGAAATGGAAATCATTGTTACATCAGGTGAAATAAACAGGGTATTGTTTTTTAAAGTATATGAAGGCACGTGAATGTATGCAAACTTCTCAGGCACTTTTGAACTCCAGAAGTTCAGTAGCACTGTCAAGCGCACGAAAAGCTTAATGAATTTCTTGCCACGTTTACACTCAAAAGAAGCGTATCGCCTCTGTTGTCTGCAAAGCATCAAAAATGCTTTTTGTCTAAGAATCCCCGTCTAGTGAACTGAGAGGAATACTAGACTTTTTAAACTGCTAGAAATGGTCCTTTCAGAATTGTTGATCAGAAAAGACAATTTCGCGGATAAAGGAACACACACGGAGGTGATGCCGTAGAAATTATTTCCCCCATTTAAAAAATACTTTCTACATCAAAAACCTTATATATGCCTTGAAAATACGTTGGTCTAACAAAACTCAGCATCTTTGTCTAATATCGGGGACGTCTTACTAATTCACACCTTAATTTGTTGCGGAATTGTAGTTACTGCTAAAAAAAAGGCAACAACTAAGGTAGTCGAGCTGATCATCCAAATATATGAGGGAATTAAAGCCGCTTTCTTACTTTTCACCAATATAACCGCTTCAATGCCTGGAGCGGGGTCATCACTCTCTGACCTCGCACCGAAGTTACGCCACAATCTTCTTGCTGTGAATGATCTTATGTAATGAGTACGTTGATTTAAGATTGTACCATCCCCCAATTTCCATATCAACCTTAATATCTGAAGCCTCGCATGATAGGGAGACAGTCATTGTAATTTCTCTTTCTTCAAGTACCGCACTTCTTGTCCATTTGAAATGGGCAAATAGAATCTATTTCCATAACAAGCTGAACATCTGTTAGAGGAGAACAATGCTGAGGTTAAAAGCCTATCACTTAAATTCTACGAGATCTGAGTGTGTACGATGTTGTTTAGGGACAGTGTTTTATATAGAATTACTGCTGTGATATTTTTAACTGCTTCAGCTTACGAATAAAGCTCGGTCAAACAATAACTATGGGCGTTCTTTTATTCTGAATAGTGCAGAAATTTAAATCAAAAATTGCTTGACCTCAAATAATTGCAACAAGAAACACTTTTGGTGTTGTTATACTTAAATGATGAGAGATAACATATCAAAGTCTAGAACATAAGTAGCGGGAACATGAATTTGCATGGGGGGGGCAAGATTTGTACAGGGGAAAATGTCAAGTAGGTATAATTGTACTGAATCTATACCAACATTTCGGCCACTTCCCTGAAGGATTAAAAGTAGAGTTTGTCCTATCTGCGGTTACAGTTTAATAGTTATAGGCAATAAAAGGTTTCAAGGTCATCCTGGGGACAATCTTTCCAGAATGCTCCGCTTTTCAAAATGTTCCCAAAGTCTTATTAGGCCAAGAACCAGAGAATAATACTTGCACTCATTCACCATTGGGTCATGTATTAGAGGTCGAAATGTAAAATGGTCTACATATCTTATAGGAATATGAACAGACAAACATTTGAGACTAGTTTTGTCCACAATCGGAACACTCGGAAAGAATTACCCCAAGATACCTGACCGTTAGGACCTAATAATCCTGAAACTAATGACCGTAAATATGACCCAAAACTATAACCTTGTTTAATCCTCATGGCCAGATGAGTAAGTTGGTGCAGGTTCAAAAAACACTTAGACCTGTTTTCACTTTTGACCCCTTACACCATTTACCCCCTATTTTTGACATGTTCCCCTTGTTGAGTTTCTAGACGTGACACAGTACTCTTGACAGATGTTAGAAGTATGAATGGCCCAAAATTGTTTTCGTGCTTTTTATGTAAAAAAACTAAAATCTTCACTAGAAGCGGCGGTAAAAATACCACCACGGTAAATATAGGGTTTTGCCGTTAATTGACCCTGGGTCACTAGTGACCCTGATGAATTCAGCAGACTTGTACGGAATAAAGTGCAGAAGTATGCAGTTATGCACTTTATTCCGTACAAGTCTGCTGAATTCATCGGGGTCACTAGTGACCCCGGGTCACTAAATGGCCAAACCCGTAAATATATTACAGAACAGTGGCATCAAAACTCAACCGGTGGTTTACCAATGGTTAGTGGAGTTCAACCGTGTTATTGTTTAGAACAAGAGGAATGCAACAGAAACAATTTTGTGTTCCTCCCACAATGCATTCTGCCAATGCAATTTTTTACACTGATTGTCACATGTGTTTGTAGTGACAAAAAGCATTTAAATTACAAGATTGGGGTGCGTTATGTTCATCGTAGGTACTTTTTATCACTATAAATCAGTACAAAGATTGTATTTGAAGAAATGCATTGTGAGAAGAACGCGCTACCTCCTCTTATTTAGAGCAACAGATAGAGTTTCGAACCGGTGAGAAACCGGCGGTTGAGTTTTGAACACAGCCCTTAGCCTTCTCAAAACATTTATAGCAAACATGGAGTCAACAATGTAGGCCTACTGTACTATGTGATCTCAAACCTCTTTAGGACATGTAGCGCATGTAGGTTTTGATCTTGATTTTCTTCAACCACAACAAAACAGAAATATCAATAAAATCCACTTAAATTTGAGCAGAATAATATTAATACCTGCTCAAGTCAGACGTTTTGAATTTTTGAAAAATTGAGTTCAATTCAATAATTTAAGCAAGAAAGCCATTAAAACCACAATCAGCCATTTTTTCAAATTCAATCCGTTTACAGACAGAAAGAAACAATACAAATACAATTTTTTTCCAGTGTAATCTAATTAGCAAGTAAGATTAGGCAAACATACTATACTAAGGCCAACGATTCAACTTTTTTAGGGAAGTCGGGAGGGGGGGCGAGGCTGCGGATCACGAAATGACATTTTTATACATTTTTGTTCGAACATGCCACGCCCATGCTACACATTCACATTCAGCCCGCGCTGATTGACCAACCTTGACATACGCCAATTGGTCGCCTAATGCCCATGGTATACTTCCAGTCGCAGCGAGGGATTTCTGCGCGTGAGCATGCGTAACATTTGATCATGGGTCAAAATTCGGTATTACGCACGCCAGTCGCTCGCTGCGACTGGAAGTATATCATGGGCTTAATTCTGTCCCCTGACTGTATAAACGTTATAACCAATGTCACTTCTATTATCCCTGTGTGGCAGGAGATATAGTCCTCCGGGCTCATAGTCCGGGAACAACGGTGAACAATAGGGCGGTTGCACGGCAGGTCAATAGGTTATCTTGGCCAGACCTGCCTCCAGAACAACCCAAGCATGCAGAGAATACAAAGGAATCACCTGTAGAAATAGCTGAAATGTTCAGGTGAACCAGGTACATGTATTGTATTCTTCTCATGCTTGGTTGATCTGGAGGACAAACAAAAGTCCATTCAAAATAATTTAGCTCTGTGCAAGGGCCCTATAGGGCAATCGATTCAGTTTACTCTTCACGCAGCAATAGTTTCACGCTTTATTCCGTTGTCGTCTATGGAGCCCGGACTATGATACCTCCCGGACTATGATTACTTTCACACCGGTGTAAAAGAAGACATAGTCCGGGCACCATAGACGACAACGGAATAAAGCGTGAAACTAATGTTGCGCGAAGAGTCAACTGAATCGAGTGCCCTATTCGTTATCATCGTAGGTGGCCTATGAGTCCGGCGGACTATAAAAAAATTCTACACCGGTTTCAATGTACTTTCGAGGTGTACGTACCCTTGAAATCGATCAATGCCTTGGTGGTAGTTACGATATTGCCGTCAGTTGCTCGAGCGGTACATAGCACGTATGGATCATTAGTTGCAGCTGTACGTGTGATAATTGCGCTGTATTCGCTTTCGTAAAGGTAAGTGCCGTCTCTATCAGTCTTTTCAGTAGCCTGCTTCACCTGATTCTCTCTGACACCCACCAAATCCCAGGTGATGACGACATCTGGATGGGAGCTGAGCGCGGAACACTTGAGATTGTGACGTCCTTGCTCAAGCTGGAGACTACTGCCGTCCGGTGCGATTGACCCATCGATGATCAAGGCAAGACTCTGCGTTGCCGCTGACAGAGTTACGTCATGTTCAACTAGGCAAATAACAGAGGAAATAAACCATCACTAAGAGAGCGGTCACTATTTGCGCCGGGGGTGGAGAAATTTTTAGTATAGATGATGTGACCTATGACGTCACTTGTTGACATTCAGGACGCCCTCTGTTGTTTTCTGGCAGGCAAATATTACAGTAGTTTCTGTGACAGACCACATAAAATCTGGTTATAAATTACTTGCAGAATCTTTCCTCTGATCTAAATTGGTCACAAAATGCAGCTGGTAGCATTAGCTTATTATGCTTGATAAGAAAGTTAGTATTATTTAATTCGAAACAAAAGTTACAGCAAAAAACAGAATTTTCCCATGCAAAGTATAGGTGCTTTTGCCTGCCAGTTTCTCTCTTACACCAACACGGGGCGCCATAAACATAAACAAATGTCACATCATCTATACCCACTTCGCTTTCTTTCAAACATTTTGCATTCCCCCTGAATTTACTACTATTAGTGATTTGATAAATCAGATCAATTCGGACATTGCAGTCATTACTGTCCGTACACTGTAAAAATGGTGTCTTGGCGTCATATGTAAGACATGTTTTGGCAATAGACCTGTCTTCAACAGTAGAAATTAAATAAAATAGAACCAATAAAAACATAATCTAAGACACAAAGACACGTCTTCCAGCCAGACATGTCTCTAGAATGATGACAAGAGACACGTCTTACAAACCGAAGTGTCTTGCATAAAATCATATCTCGGAACACTGCTGTTTTCTTCCCTTTCTGCCAATTGTTCAATTGGAAAAGGTAACTTGTGAGACTTTTACACACGTAGGCCTATCCCTCACTTTTAAGTCGTTCCTGTGGGTAATAATAATCAGTATTTTATATATAGCGCTTAGTCCCCGTAAACAGGTTCAAAGCGCTGATACTAATTATTATTACGCCGCGCCGCCTTCAAGAAATCGTCACAATCATTTCACTTCATAGGTGACTGCTCAAAGACATGTCTTACAAGTTAGGGATATACCGTACGGGTCACTGATTTTGAAAACAAAGGCTATTATGCAACTCCTACCTCAAATGACCCCATTCCGAGTTTGCCCAGGATCGTTGAAGCAGGTGCACTTTGAAAATTTAAAATGTCAACTACAAAAATCTCCTAATACTAATCCCGTCTGTTGTTTTCCAAACTAAATTACCAAAATATAGACCAGTTAACAGCAATGTTTGTAAACATGTTAGGGCCTGGTATCGTGAAATAGGTCGGCCTGACTGACACACTGGGCAATTGTATCTGTTAGAGTTTTAATACTATGGGCCATAACGATTCGCAGGAATGGATTCGTAAGCAACAAGACGTTGACATAGGAGGTTAACTGGTCTATTTGTCGGTGTAATTTTATCCACGGTCTGTTATCGTCTTTGCAGTGTTTCTTCATACTCATGTTTAGAATAGTACCTTAGCAACTTGGCCAAACTTAAAATATTTTATCTTCAGTATGTCTGACAAATCCGTGTGAGTATTGTAAAACACCAGAGGGATTAAATATAATTGTGTATTCATCATTTTGAAAAAAAGTCCAAAATAACGCATTCCCGCCATTTTGGAGAGATGTATGGGAGTTCATTTTAGTACAAGTTGCCTTTGTTAAAGGTCCCAGGAAATGCAAATAAAATTGATGTGGTTTGTGTCAAGTCTACAAGGAGAGACGAGAAATCATTCAATATTTGGGTTGGTGATGACATCATTAGTGAAACTATTGATTTTTCAGAGAGTAATAGAAAATTCCTCTGAAAAATCAATAGTTTCACTAATGATGTCAGTGGTAGTGTATTCTTTTTTCTGGCCCTGGCCTGTTTTTTTTTATTGAATGAAATGGTCCCTTAAAGATTTGGAGTAGGTTTATCATCTCATTTCCTGGGACCTTTAAATCCACTTAGAAACACTCAGAAAAAGTGTGTCAGAAAAAAAGTGTGTCAGATCATGGGTCAGGTTACAGAAACTCCCGACGTCTATCGATGAAAGTTGCAACCCACCCTTATTCTGCTTGTTTGATGGACCGCTTACCCAAGCGCCAGCGTGTTTTGTTTTCATAGATTAATAAAGAATGACGTGCTCTTTTGTATCTATAGGGCGCTTGCACGGCAGGTCAATAGGTTATCTTGGCCAGACCTGCCTCCAGAACAACCCAAGCATGCAGAGAATACAAAGGAATCACCTGTAGAAATAGCTGAAATGCTCAGGTGAACCAGGTGCATGTATTGTATTCTTCGCATCCTTGGATGATCTGGAGGGCAAACAAAAGGTCCATTCAACATAACTTAACTTCCGTAAAAGGGCTATAGATAATAACTTAAAACACTCAAATATCATAATTTACTTTGAACTGTCACAAAGATGTTGACAGAACTTGCTTCAGAGCTGCAGGTTAATACTGAGTTCACTTCCACCTCATCGTCCACCCGCACCGTCGAAAATACAGTGTGAACATAGCGGTCACCCTCCTGTATTGTATTGGAGTAAATCTGGATGCCGTTGAAGTTTCCATAATTAAACGAACGTCCTTAAATGATTGTCATTTGATGGACGCGACATTTTCAAGTTGTAATACCCTGGTAGTAGACTGACAACTTTCCTCGTTTGAACTATTGACTGTCCAAGATTAATTATACTTACGCATTCGTCTGTTTGAAAAAAAGTCAAATAATAAGTTAAATTCTTCTGGGAGTTTTCCGTTACCTGACCCATCTGACAGACTTTTTTTTTTCTGACCACTTTTTGAATTCCGGAAACCCTTCACGGAATAAAGCATAGAATTTATTCCGTAGGTTTCCTATTCCGAATTCAGAGTGTGTCAGAAAAAAGTTGTGTCAGATGGGTCAGATACGGAAACTTCCCCGTATATTAAACGGTAGGGGTGTGGCGATTTGACGGTATTGGGTGAGATAATATGTTTCCGGGCTGCATGCACCATTTTGATTTGAACATGGTTAGGCATACCGGTACGCCGGGGGGGGGGGGGAGGGGGGGGGGGGGGGGGGGGGGGGGGAATTTCTTTTACACTTTTTTTCGGGGGTGCGGGGGACTTGGTTATTGAACATCCCTCATCCAAAAGTGGAACTTTTTTAAATCAAGTTCCTTCTTTTTTCTTCTCTAAATGTTGGTCCTTGTTTTAGTTTTTTTTAACAATCAGCAAAATGTGGACCCCCCCCCCCTGGTATGGCCTGTGGTTAGGGGTACAGGAGGTTACAGGGCTTTCTCTTTGGTTCATATGCCTCCCGTCCGGTGAGGACGTTTATCTGATTGGAGTATAACTTATTCATTTTTAAATAAGCAGCAAATGCTGGGCTAATTTTATTTTGGGAAGAGTTTTGTTATTTACAAATAACAAATGAAAGAAATCACAAAATAAAAGCACATTATAGATCCCATCATTTTTCACATAAAGCGATAGGAAGGAAAGGATATGAAATCAAAGAAAAATCGGGTTGGATTTACCTATTTTTAGAAAAGTACAAGGGAGTATGATACGTTACCACTGACCCATTTGAACAGACAATTGAATTACCTGTTCACATGGATGACTTAGGGGTCAGTTTGGGTGTGACGCGCTAGCGGCAAAAGCTGAAATTGAAGATGAATTGGGAATATTCGTCAGACACCTGTATAGCGCTGGGAATATTTTTGTTTTTCTGAAAGAATAGACACCACGGGGCTTGGTAAAGAGAAGAGCTCGCAGGCTTGTTGTGGCGCCTGCAATCTGCTTGAGTAGGCCTGCCTGCTCCGAGAATACCCAGGCTAAATTTGGGGTCTGTCCGAAACGCCGTCTTCGGCAGATGCTCCTTTCCGTACAGGCAGGATTCTGCCGAAACGCCCGTCGTTCGCAATTATTCCTTCCAAAATCGTCATAAACTTCCGAACTGCAGGGTTACTGTTGCCGAACAATGGGTTCTCCCTAAGTTCAGCACCTAAGGGATCCTTAATTCAGCGTTGTCGGTTGTTGGATGTAAACTAAGTTCTTAGGCAATGGCTTACGGACACTAATGACCCGTAAATAAGTGTTTCATTTGACTCAGCTCGTACGACAGGCTAAGATTCGCTTTAACTAATATTTTAGGGCCCGTTCATTATTTACAAGGGAGGGGCCGCATGAATTGAAAGTGTGGTTTGGAAATGCATAACCCCATGTAAATTACATAGTCCCTATTGCATAGAACCCCCACACCCATCGGCCATCACCGGCCGCCATCCCACAACACAGTTAGGTACATCATGGAATTTAGGCCCTAACTGCTGAATGCAAATCAAATAGATTCTGGGTTACTGAATAATAAATTTAAAAAGGACCCGGCCCCCCCCCCCCCTCAGAAAAAATAAAAGCATATAACCCCTTTATTTTTTCAAGTAGAACACCGGTAGAAAATCCCAATATTTTGTACTCACGCACCGGGCCCTAATCTTAACCCTACGTCCTATAGGCCCTATAACCCCAACCCTAAACTAACGCTGTTGCAACCGCCTAATCAATAAGGGACTTTACAATCACTGCATATAAAAACGTCTACATTGTTCCGAATTCGGCTACCTTGCTAAAACATGTTAATAATTAGTTAGCAGGGTTTGGTTATTAGGCCCGGTGCATGATTACAAATATTGGTGCTGTTTCCTGATATAAATTTCACTACCCCCCCCCCTCCCTCAGAAACAACATAAAATCATATACCCCTTATTTTTCACGTAGAAACGCGGGGTTAGAAAATGCCACTTTTGTACTCACGACCCACGCACCGGACCCTAATAACCAAAGCCTAAGCCTAATTCTTAACCCTAATCTTAACTCCAGGTCCTATAGGCCCGTTTACCCCAAACTCTAAACCTACCCCTGTGCAACCAGCTAATTAATAAAGGGGACCTTTGCAATGGGGGAGCCATATGTATATACACTGTTTCCGAATTCGACTACCTTGCTAAACCGTGGAATTCTCTTCATGGGTCTATGTGGATGCTTTTGCGTTACAAGATCGTATCTACTTCTACTATACATACGATTGTGTCTAATGCCACAAGTCTGATTTTAAGAATTTCATCATTGTAAGAAAATTGTCCATAAAATCAAGAAAAATCGTAAACACGGTGCTCTACACATCAACAGCACGTTATTTCCACTTCCATTCTCCTCTGCCGAATGCCAGGGTTCTTCGGCAGTTCTGAAGGAGGTAACGTCGCACCCGGGTGTTTTCGTCACAATGTTCAGTTGACTGAGCTCGTACGACAGGCTAAGATTTAGCTTTATACTAATAATTTTAGGGCCGGTTCATTATTTACATGGGAGGGGGCCGGAGAGAAATTGAAAGATGTTTTGGAAAATTTGCATAACCACCATTAATTGTACAGTTTAACAAGGCCGCCCTATTCATAGAAACTCCTCCCTACACCCTCTCCACACCACACAATTAGGTACAATCATATATTTACTCGGCTGAGATGCAGATAGGTGTCTTGGTTTACTGAATAATAAATTTAACATGACCCCTCATCAGAACAAAAAAAAAAATTAACCCCTATTTGTCAAATAGAAACTCACTAGCCTCTACCAATGTTGTACTCACCGGACCCTAATAACCAAACCCTAACTAATTTCTAACCCTATCTTAACCCTAGCCTAGGTCTATAGGCCCTATAACCCCAACCCTAACCCGTGTTGCAACCAGCCTAATAGCCCTCCTAATCAATAAAGGGGACCTAAATTACAATGGGATCCATATGTATATCAATGCATATAACGTATACATTGTTTCCGAATTCGACTACCTTGGTAAAAGAACGCGGGAATCCTTCTTCATGGGGTCTATGTGGGTGCTTTTGGCGTTACAAGATCGTTTCTGCGTCTACTATTGTTCCTAAATGCCAAAAGCCTGATTTTTAATGAGTTTTATTGTAGAATTGTCCATAAAATCACGAAAAATGGGTAAACACGTGCTCTACACATCAACAGCACGTTATTTTCCACTTCCCTTCTCCTCTGCCGAATGCCCGGGTACTTCGGCAGTTCTGAGAGGAGGGAACTCCGGCAGTCGGGTATTTCGGCACCGGGTGTTTCGGCACAACAGTACCGAACTGCTGGGATAACCCATTGTTTCGGCGAGTAACCCTGCCGTTCGGCAGGTTAATGACGTACCCGCATTTTCGTTTCGGCATGAATAATTGCTGAAAGACCGGGCGTTTCGGCATAGCCCGGTATTTCGGCGCAGCAATATGCTGAACCTCTTTCTTTTTTTTTAATAACTGAAATGTTAAAATCATTAGGTTTATATTTAGTTTATATTGTATTTCATTTAACTTATAGATTAAGAAACTGTATTTTGGGGTGTTTGTGTGTATATGTACAGCGCTTAGATACTTTGTTGTAGCGCTTTATAGGTGACAATAATTATTATAATTATTAAGGAAAATACTACAACCAACCAACCAACAATACAACCAACCAACCAACAACAACCAAAAAAACCAGGAAAAATCACAAGGGCAATTTCTGATTTCTCAGCTTCTCCTTCCCCGTCTTCTTATTTTATTGTTATTGTTTATTTTCGGTACTTGGGCCATCTGATATGTACACATAAATTCTGATATCACAAAGCAGGAAAGTGAAACACTGCAAGAGCATTATTGCCATCTTGGTCAAGCCAAGGAGCTATTCAATTAGCTGCGGTCGCGTAATCGATAAGTCGCGTGCCATTGACACTATGGGCAGCTATTACTGTCAAAAGTATCTCAAAGACCAAACAAGGTCTCAAATACTAAGAAAGACGTCAAATAATTACAAACAAGGTCTCAACTACAGAAAAGGGTGTCAAATGCAGAGAAACATGTCAAAGGTTAAAGTAACTCAGGGATTTAATAAGATCTCAAATACAATGAAGACGTCAAATAATTATGAACAAAGTCTCAAACGCTCAAAACACGTAAAAGTCTCGACTACAGAAAAAGGTGTCAAATGCAAAGAAACTGCGGGGGTCTTGGATTTTCGTTGGGTACCCATGCTCGTTCCAGGGGTTCTGAGAATGACCCCTAACGGGATCAATTTCCATTTAAAATATATCCGGCCCTAATGGGACCAGTTTTGGTGAAATTATACCAGTTTCCAATAGTTGATAGTTAAATATCTTTAGCTACATTGTTTTCTGAAGTCTAGTGTATCCATTGGTCACTGATATTGGGGAAATGAAATTGAGGTGACATTTTATTAATTTTCAAGAAAATGTGCCAGTTTCATTTGCGGGAACAGACGGTTATATGATTCTAATAATTTATTATGAATTTACACTTGGTTTTCCCCTACCCCTCTTAGGGGCACTACGAAACAACAGCATAGAAGGACATGTTCCAAAGTCTATATTTATCGTGCATGTGCATTTGTTCTGGCGAAAAACAGGTAGGGCTAATGGATTTTTGCATTTTGTACGTGACTTACTGTTAAAGTTGTAGGCCCACTTTATACTTGATTCCAGTTGATAGTGGAATAGCCTCTACTTTTTTTGTAGGTGGAGGTATGATTTGAGGGGATTAGTATATAAAAACTTTAGTTCGTGTATTTGTGGTATGATGTGCGCTATAGCCAACCCTGAGCGGTTGGGCCATTCACAGTCCAATCAATAGTCAAAGCATACACTTCTAGTGCACCAGTGCATTGTTAATTATCCATTGTTGTTCAGTGCATTATATCCTACGAATCAGTCTCCAGTAAGGTATCTGAGGCAGAGAGCACAAATTATATAAACCTGCACGCCAAACAAAAGATTCTAGATAACCTTGCACGCGAAACAAAAGAATCGTGATAATTTGTGCACTCCGTCTTCTGGTGACTTCAGACAAACCTCTAGAAACACGAGAAAAATACAAAGCTCTGAACAACAATAGATAATCAATATACCACAGATTTACCAACCATGTCCATCAAGCATCGTTAAGGGTGGTTGACAAAGTTATCCTAATGTGTGATATGGTGTGCTTGAGTGACTTTTCAATTCCCCAGTTTCTCCGGACCTCTATATAATATTTTTTTTTCAATTCAAATGAAAAACTATGGAGTTGATAAATGAGTTTTCTGATCAAATTGAAAAACCGAACTTTTTCAAATTGGAAATTGAAATCTGTACCTATCACTTGAAAAACATATTTTTTAAACTAAATTTAACCAAAAATCTAGTATATCAACCTGAAAATAGGGTATTCTATATGAAAACGTAGATTTTCAAAAACTTTGTTTATTAGTTGATAATTTTTTTTCGAAAAAGCTTATCATTCATTCATGATTAAATGATTCAATAAACTTAGTTTTCAAGTAAAAACCTCCGAGTCGGTTTATTGAATTGAAAAACTGATTTTATCACTTTATCAAATTAAACGTTTTTCAACTCGGATATGAAAAATGGGTTTAGGCTTCTCACTTGAAATCGATATTTTGTGAGTTTATAATTACGAAGTTCGAACTGACATTTTGGTGATTTAGAAATATAAAATAAAACAACCAAAATCTAAACCAACCAAAGAAATTTTATCGGAAACGTGACCTTTAAACAAATTTACATTTTGAAAACTTAAAAGATATATCATTTTATAGCTTAGCAAATATAAAATTTTAAATATCTCGCAATAACTCAAAATGTCATTTAAAACCTTGTAATTCTCAGTTCAAAATGATCACTGACAAACTCAGATTATAAACATGAAGAACAGTAGGGTTTTATGAATGACAAACTTTTCAGTTAATATAGCTTTTCTCGATAAACTAAGTTTTCAATTAAAAAAAACAAGTTTTCACCTAAAACTAAATTTCAGTTGAAAAAAAGCTTTCTGTTAAATACTACGAATTTCACGAAAAAAATAATTAAAAATTAATTATGACCAAAAAAATAGTGTAACGAAGTATGAGGATTTAGCCTGCCATACATGGCATAACTATATACCTACACTGTAAAAGAAATACAGTGCAATTTACAGGAAAATACTGTAAAAACTTCCCAAAACTTACAGTATTTGGCTGTAATTTGGAAATACATGAAAATTATGTCCAATTTTCCAGGCCTATTATGACAAAATCTAAAAGTGAAGACTTTATTCGAAATTTAATGAGTAACAACATCATTATTCACAACTATGAATTTTTCAATTATACCATTAAAGGTGCAACGAGAGATTTCACATATCAGGTGTCCCTAAAAAATAGAAAATACTGATTTTTGCCCCGATGTAAAGCTTTCCATCAAAAATAACCCCACCTGAAAGGATTAAGCTGAGAACTGTTTCTTTGAAACACAAATTGTGAAATTTCTAATTTCGTATAGGAGCAAATATGAAATTCAGCCTATGTTTTATATTGTAATATAAGCAAATAAGAATCACTTTTATTTCTCTCTTTTAAGACATTTCTGTAGCCAAATAAAAGATAAGAAATCTATTGAGTGTCTAGTCTATATGAAGTGACTATTATGACACAATATTTGGGTGCCTCTAAAATCTCTCGTTGCACCTTTAAGTATACTAAAATATACAGGGAAAAATACTGTAAATTTTACAGGAAAATCCTGGCGGCAATTCTGCCAACAAAACCCCGTAAAATATAGCTTTACAGGTTTTCATTCAAATTTACTGTATATTTTACAGTTTGATGTAATACATTTTACAACAAACTGTCAATTTTACAGTATATGCACTGTAAAAAATGTGGATAGGCCTACTAAGTTGGGGTGTTCGTCAGTGCTTTTTTATTCTACACACATTCACAATCTCTGTATAATAGCTCACCAAATATTATATGTTTTTTAAGCGTTTTGATTAAATTAATATTTACAATATACTGTAAATTTTACGGTAATTTGTTGGCAGAATTGCTGCCAGTATTTTACTGTAAAATTTACTGTATTTTTTTACAGTGTACTGTTGCCACGTAGAGACCCGCACCCATCGAACAGTGGCGTAGCCGGGGGGGGGGCGGGGGGTTGGGTGAATCTTGCCCCCCCCCCTTGCCCCCCTGAAAAATAAGTGATTTTCTGCACATGTGTCAAAACATATAAAAACAACATAGGCCTATACTATTATACTATACTAACACATTTTAATGTATGCTAATTGGCGGATTTAGGGGCGCATAAGGTACCGGACGCATTGTAGATGTACAAAAATATAGAAATGACATTGTACGCACGCACGGGGGAAGGTACATTAAGTTCACATTTACTGTTTACTTTCATTTGACAGGAGTTGCGCTACTCGAAAACAAAGACTAATTACTGGACAATAGCTTGTAACATGATCCAGCCTTTAATTGAGAGGAGTCCACTCATGGCACGCCATAATAGTTCTGTCAAAAACTCTTCCAATGCTGTTGTTTGTGATACATTAATCAGATTTACAATAAACTGGATGAAGTTAGTATTCTGCCACCAAATCCTACAGCGTTCTTTATTTTCCGTTGAGGCTGCCGATTCATTTTTGGTGGCACAATATACAAAAAGATTTTGAACTACCCAATTTTATAGGCCGTGTGGACATGTGTGTATTGTACAATACACACTAGTACTAGGTCTAAAGATCGGACCACATACCTTTAATTGGAGAATCCAACTTTAGATACGATATCCCCTAGCTTTTTACTAACTAGAGCGCTGGCAATATTTGTTGTTGGTCTGTCCATACTATAATAACTCCATGGTCTGTCCACCTCCTGTGTATGCACTTCGCATGCTCAAATGACATCATTACCTGGTAAACACCATGGGGATGTATAGTGATGGAACCCATCAACAAACAATAATCCTTACAACTGCGAATTGATCGATACAGGTGATTGAGTAAGAAGGCCAATTGATGGCCGGCGTTTTAATTCGTGAAGTTATTTATTTTTCTAGGGTGAATTTTTCTTAATTTTAACACATATTCATATTATTACTTTGTATTTGAACTGATATACGCTAAGTGTATGACGGATATTTGACTGAGCTGCGTGCATTATGTTCGATAATTGCGTGTGAGTACGAGTTTGTCCACTTTGGGTCTCGAGGCCTCCGGCCTCTCGACCCAAAGTGGGCAAACTCGTACTCACACGCAATTATCGAACATAAATGCACTCAGCTACGTCAATTATCCTTTACATAAACCCTAGAATGTTCAAATAAAGCGCAAGCTAAATCCAGAAATAGTTTCAGTGAAAGCAGGTGAAAGCTGATTTTATGAAGAGTGAAGATAAAAGTTCTGCATTGTAACACACAAGTGACTGAAGCCTTCTAAAATTTAAGATATGTTTTTGGTAGGCAATGTTTAAAACCAATTCTGGGGTAGACACACTATGCATCACATAGTATAAAATACAAAGTATTGACTGGACGAACAACTTAACTTTTATTTTTAGTTGGCCAGTTTCTTTCAATCCGATCTCTTTTGTATTGCGAGGAAGAAATCGAAGAATTTTCTGTTCTGGGTATTTCGTCCCTATTTTGAATAATGGACGAAGTCCAAACTCTGCCCATAACTCTACCATCAATGGAATCAACTCTAGTTGACGCATTTCTTAGTGACATCTTATAATTTTCTGAATTTAGTCCTAGCACGTTTCGTACACGTCGGGTTAAATAATACAATACACCCTTTTTTGTCTCTTTTCACAACAAGATTAAATGAATTCTTTTTTGAGAATAAGTGTGCGCAGTGACCAGACCGTGTAGAAGTAAATTATTGTCCGGCGTAACTCTGGTGAACAATCGGGCAATCGAATCAGTGACTCTTCCGCAACATTAGTTTTTAACGCTTTATTTCGTTGTCGTCTATGGAGCCCGGACTTTGACTCCCGCCGGACTATATCTGCTTCACATCAGCACCGGTATTCTTTAACCCATAAAGGCCAAAGGTTCGATTATTATTATACGGATTGCAAATGGGGGCGATAGCCCTTATATTTGATAAAAATTGCGCAGGCTCTATAGCCGAAAAAAGTGAGGAAGCAATAATTGCGGTTTTCAAAGAAGTTGGTTGGTTTACAAAAAACGCACAGACAACGCTGATCAAGTCAGTCAACTCTTGGACATTGCGCTGCACCACGCAAACCCCACAGATAGGGTTTTAAATCAGAATCAATCTTAGTAATCAAAAGTTAAAAATATTCCTAGCAAATCTGGGGTTGGTCATTTTTGTGACCGCACTTTGTCTGCTCCCAGATGAATTCAGCAGCCATTGTTGGCGGATAGAAAAGTGCAGGTGATACTGTATTTTTATTCCGTCAAGGCTGCTAAATTCAACTGGGAGCAGAAAAAGTGGGGTCACAAAATGTACCAACCCGCAAATCTGTGAAAAATTTTAAAGAAGCTGATTTCAACTGTTTTTGGTAGGTAAAGGTGTCAACATTTACCAAAAAAAGTGAGTTATCATAAGGGGTGTGGAAATAGGTTTTTTTTTGGAGTCAAAGGTCAATGACAGGGGTCAAATTTTGAAATTGATCCAATCATGTTGAAAAGTATACCAATAGTTTAATTAGAAGGATTCCAAAAAGGTATAGTTTGTACTATCTGCGGCCGCAAGTTTTGGAGTTATTAAGTCCGAAAAACAGTAAAAAATCAAGAAAACGGGTCATTTTCAGTTGTACAGGGGTCAAATTTTAAAATTACTCCGATTTGGATAAAAAATGGTGCCAATTATTGATGGCGCTCATAGGATTAAAATAAGGAATAGTTTTGACTGTCTTAAATGTTTAGTTCCCTATGTAGGGGGCACCAAAGGTCAACATCAATTGCATTCAATGGGGCTTGACCTTGTTTCCCACCTACTTCGGTAAGTAAGCATTTAAGACACTCAAAACTATTCCTTATTTTTATCCTATTCTTCCCGATAGCATTTCTTGGTAAGCTATAAGAAGCCAATAAAATTCTTTAGTCTAATTCGGGGAATTACTTTGTCAGTTTACATTTAGGAATTCGGAACAGTGTATATGGTGTAGAAGGACCATACATACATAAACATACCGTGCATAGTGCTCAGTAGGAATTTAATTATCCTCCATTCTAAATATCATTTTATTCGTTGATTCAATGTCATATCCTTAACACTGTAATCACAATTCTGAACATGGTTAAACACTTACAAGATAGGCAGTTTTTCGTCGCAGTGACCACAAAATGCACCGTTTTTACAGTAAAGTGGTGTGAATGATCTATAAATCTATTGTATTAAAACCGTCTAAAGTTCAATTCAGAAAAGTACAGTAAACAAAATTAAAGACACTATCAGTGATTTGATAAAATCAGAAAATCGAAAAAATCATCAAAAATCAGATTTTGGAATGTTTGTAACAAGTATAGGTATCCTAACACACCCTGCAAATGATAGGGCCAAAAGCAACCTAATAAGGGCAAAATCGGAATTTTGTCATTCTGTCCGTTCGGACACTACTACAACACTTAATTTAATTGGAATTCGTATCTTTGAAAATTGCGTTGCTTCCTTTTCGTTAAGTAATTTAATTCTCAGTTGGAAAAGGTAACTTATTGAGAATTTATAGACTTTATTCTTCCACTTTTGAACTAGTTTAAATAGTTTTACTCTTTCGATAAATCACTGTAGTGTCCTTTAGTTTTGTACTTGGCCCTTTTCCTTTCACAATTCATTTTTCTATTTTACACGAAGCGTCTTTCTTGGATAGATATGCTTCCCTATTTTCACCTAATGGATATGGCCCCAAACGTTTTCCCCGCTACTCCTATACATCGCGAATCGAGGATAACCCCAAAATTTTTTCTTTTTTGCAATTGCTTGGGTCAATCATAAAATGACTGGACTAAAAAACTTTTCCTCCAGTGAACACGAGGGGTTTTTGGGCAAGGAATTATCTCCATTCAATCATGCCACTGAAGCGCTAACAGTCGACTTTGGAGGACAAAAGTCAGTTTCGTGGTGAAGACCCCCTCGGGTGATCATCACTCACTCGGATGAAAAGAGACCGATTCTTCACACACTACGTCGCGTCGGTAATAGTCTAGAGGTGACAGTTGTTGTGTTTATTGCGGCCCCCTGTTGGTGCCAGTGAGAAACTGGCAGGCAAAGCACCTATAATTTGCATGGGGAAGTTCCGTTTTTTGCTGTAACTTTTCGTTCTTTCGAATTAATAATACCAACTTCCTTATCAAAGCATAATAACTATGCTATACCAGCCTGCATTTTGTGACCAATTAGATCAGGAAGGTGCTGCAATTTATAACCGATTTTATGTGGTCTGTCATAGAAACTACTGTAATATTTTGCCTGCCAGAAAACAACAGAGGGCGTCCTGAATGGCAACAAGTGAAGTCATAGGTCCATCAATCTAGACAATCGGCGAATGGGCGAATGGCACGAAAAGATTTGTTTAAAAGTCGGGAACGGTGCCGGCGTATTAATAGTCAGGGAACAATGGTGAACAATAGGGTTATCGATTCAGTTGACTCTTTACGCAACATTAGTTTCCACTAGTTTTGTCGCAATGCAACCCTAAATATTATACGAGCAAATCACCAATTCTTTATCGGAATGCACGTTTTCGTTATGGACCGCTCTATTTTAGGTTTGCAGAAAAGTGTACTTAAAAACAAAACGTGTAAGCACATATTTCCTGAATTCACAATACAACTCAGGTAAAATTACTCACCCAAGTTGTTGCTATGTCCTTATAATACAAATCATCGACAATGATTTGCAAAAAGGCTTGATAAACAAAATATACATCTATAATTTGCTTTCACATGTTGAGTAATGGCGCTAGTATTGCCGCTGTCGTCACTGTTGTGGAACTCAGTAGCGTAACAGGCGGGGGGGGGGGGGGGGGGGGGGGGGGTGGTGGGGGGGTGGGGGGGGGTTGTGTTTTGTCTTTTTTTTTTTTCTTTTTTTATTGGGGTTGTTTGTTGGTAGCATGGGGTTCCAATTGTCCCCCCCCCCCCCCCCTCCCCTCTTACCGTGCAAACCCTTCGCCCTCCGGGCCCCGGCCCTGCCGCCCGTCCGGGCCCTCCCTGTGTCCCTCTTCCTCTGGGCGTCTGTGCCCGGTCCTCCTTTACCCTTTCCCTCCTGTTCACCGTCGTCCGTCCCCGGTTCCGCTTTTGCCCCGTGCCGCCGGGCACGGTACCGCCGTGTCCGGGCTCCGGCCACGGACCCTCCCAGGGACCTCCGGTGCCCTGGGCTCCTTGCCGTGTCCTCCTGCCCCTTGCCCTCCTGGCCCGGGTCCTCCGTGCCGCTTTGCCTCCGGTCCCTTTCCCGCCGTCCGGTTCCTCCCGCTGCTCCCCTCCTCCATTCCCTTCCGTTTTAATCCAAATCCCGTAATTGATCCGAATGGGATCATCACCTGATCCCCATTTTAACAAAATATAATCAAAAAACAACAAAATAAAACCATTGCAGTAGAAGACACATCTATATGTCTCATTGTACCAGCAATAATTTCTGCTGTTTTTGCGTGATCTGATCTGATATGAACGATAGCCTTTTCCTAACCCCAATTAATTCGGAGAAACCCGTTATAACTAGCACCTATAGAAGAGTTCAGTCTCCACTAGCATTTCTTCACTGCAAAAGCAAAATAATCATGTCACATCTCAGTCATAAATGTGTGACAAGTGGCAGTAAAGGCCGAGCAATGTGTTTTTATGTAAGAGGAATCATGAAAGAGATAGCTAAAATATCATATTGCATCGATCATGGTGTAAAAAAAACGGTTTATGGGACAATTTGTGTTTTTTGTGGCACGACTTTTGTGGTACGACTTTTTGTGGCACGACTTTTGTGGTACGACTTTTTTTTGTTGAGTTTTCCGAGCGGAGTTAACTTTTATGACCGAGATAACAATGGCATGAGTTTTCATACTCTGGCAACCATGGCATGAGTTTCATACCTTGGCTGTTTTAGAGGACGCAGGGGTGTTCTAAAGTAAATAAAGTATCTTACTTTAGAACACCCCTGCGTCCTCTAAAACAGCCAGACGCGCGCGTGCGTATGCGTATTTACTTTAGAACACCCCTGCGTCCTCTAAAACAGCCAGACGCGCGCGTGCGTATGCGTATTTACTTTAGAACACCCCTGCGTCCTCTAAAACAGCCAGACGCGCGCGTGCGTATGCGTATTTACTTTAGAACACCCCTGCGTCCTCTAAAACAGCCAGACGCGCTCGTTCGCATGCGTATTTACTTTAGAACACCCCTGCGTCCTCTAAAACAGCCAGACGCGCGCGTGCGTATGCGTATTTACTTTAGAACACCCCTGCGTCCTCTAAAACAGCCAGACGCGCGCGTGCGTATGCGTATTTACTTTAGAACACCCCTGCGTCCTCTAAAACAGCCAGAGGTATGAAACTCGGCCATTGTTAACTCGGTCATAAAAGTTAACTGTGCTCGTAAAACTCAACAAAAAAAGTCGTACACAAAAGTCGTGCCACAAAAAGTCGTACCACAATTGTCCCATCCCGTGCAAACGTTAAATATAGAGAATCGGTACAGTATAATCTTGATAGATTCGCAGCAATGACTGCGTCAGCATCAATGGAAAATGTGCAGGGCGCAATCTTCACACGTCCTTGTCATTATAGAGATACTGAAAAACAAGGCTGAAAACGAACAAGAACGTCTGCTTACTGGGAAATCTAGTTCGCCTTCTAGTTCTGATGTTTTGAAGGTAAATAGCTACAGCTTCAGTCATTTTTCCTGTAAAGAACCTGAGGAGATTGATGAAAGTACAAAAGAGGTCTCTTTGAGCACAATGTGATGGAACACTTAAAGGAGGATGACCGATTTAAGTATAAACGTTTTAATCTTGCTCGGGTGGCCTTGACCTCAAAAACCCCATTTAGAAGTGATCGGTATGTTTCACTCCCTTTTGATTGCGAAGTGAAAACGTATTTCTTTAAGCCTATAGATAGTATTTAATTAAAATTAGTGCAGTCCAAAATGTGGCACATTTTGCTTATTGAAATCCAAAACAAACATTTTTGGCCCACTAAGATTCACAAGGTAAAAAGTAGCTTTCTTAGAACACCAAAATATTGGCCACTGGCTTGGTTAAAAATTGGTGTTGTGGTGACGACGTGGGAGCTATCGGGCCATGGACCTTTGATTGTTTTGTGTGCCTTTCCAGGAGGGAAGAGAAGTAAAATACAAGCTTTGAGATGTAAAGTTAACCCTCGGTCCAACCAAGGGTTTTGTACTACGTTCACGCCCAACATATCAAGTTTTACAAAATGACAACATGGGGACGTCATAACCTGAGAGTGATTTTTACGCAATTTGTAAGCAAATCGCCAAAATCGAGGGTTTTTCGACCGTTTTGCATTATGCAAGCAAATTGGTATTTATTTGGCAATAATGGGTTGCCAAGTTAAGCATATACATGTTATTACTCTAAATACGTAATTAAAAAAAAGTATTTGGCTTAGCCTTAAAGTAGCATCATACTTACAGAAGTACCATCTTTTGGTAATTTTACACAGTAAAGTATAGGAAGGAGGCAACCACCCCCACCTTACGCTTTGACGGGACGGTCTGACCCCCATGAAGGGGGTACCTTCAATTTTTTTCGCTAAAATGAAACGCAACGGATGAACTTACAATTACATAATGTTTGCTGCGAAGGGATCATCCGTTGGGGAGGGTCCCCTTTAGTTGGACGAGGGTGAAGCGTTCAGACGTTTATCGTATTTAAAAATAACGTTTTTTAAATTTGACTCCTTTAATTTTGTGAAGGGGCAATGCGGGGACGCCGAGGAGTACAGTGATATGGAGCAGGAACAGCCATGGAAACGGATGTTTGTGTAGCGCTATCAACCGAAGCGAAATTGCAAGAAGCCCCCTTCAGAATCGGATAGTAGAAAGATTCACCAGCGAAGAACACGACACACCACAAAATGTCGCGCTTATTGATAACTCGTGTTATTTTCCAACAGATACTGCTATGTTTCTCACTAAGCATGACCCAGAAATGGTCCGGGCAATCCTGAAAAGGTCCTTGTCAACCGGTTTGCATGGAAGTACCAATCCTCCAAAATGAAGATAGACCAAGCGCGAGCTTCAGATTCGGCTGGTATTATAGAAGATATGAAAAACGGTTTAAAATCTACAGAGATTGGCTTATATTATTCACCAGAAAGGAACGTACATTCTGTTTTCCATGTTGGTTATTTGCCAATACTCACACCATCAATTTGATCCAGCATTGCAGATCCAAAACACGGATTCTCCAAGAGCGGAAAGCAACTGAAAAGTTTTAGAGCTCATGAACAATCATCTATAAATTTGGACGCTGTGAGACAACTGGTTTCTACCAAATACCGCCTAAACCTCGGCCGGCTGTAAACCAGGAAGAAATACGGGCATATGAGAAGCAGTGAACACAACAGAAATGGTCCTACATCGTTTGCTTGATGTACTTCATTCCTTGCTAGGCAGAATCTTGCATTCCGTGGACACCGAGAAACAAGGTTCTCCGCATGGGACGAACACCTACAGCGGACAAATGAAGGCAATTTCATAGAGTTAATTTCAGACTGTTATCCAAAATATGCTGGAGTCTTAGCCAACACCACTGCTATTTGCCCTTGATAGGTAACAAGTTGTATATGAGCCGAAGATCCAGAAGGAGTCATTAAGCGTGGCTGATGGAGTTGAAAGTACCCTCCTAACGGAAATTAAAAAAGCCCACTTTACGGAATAAATGCTTGACACGACGGTGTAGTGGTCTCACAAAGATCAATTGTCGTGTTTGTGTGCCTATATGAGGACGGAGACTTTCAGTATTCAGAACGATTTTGACAGTTTACAGGACCTAAAGGCGAGCGACTTCGGCTACGTGTTCAAAGAACTAAAATTGTTGGCAAAATCGGGGTTAGATATTCAATGGATCCGATCCCAATCTTACGATGGTGCCAATAACATGTCTGGTCATTTGACTGGTATTCAATCGCGAGTGAAAGAAATACACCCCATATTTGCTGTCTACGTACATGTGGCGTGCACAATTTAAACTTAGTTTTACACATCCTGTGAGAATTGTGTTAGAAGCCGTGACATTCAGTACATCAAGCACCCGAGCCTTGTAATATTTGAAGAAGCGCAACAGATTTAATTGGAGAAAACAGCGTTGCAGGGCCTGAGTGAAAAACGGTGGTATTGCAAGTACAACGCTGTCAAGGCTGTAAAAAACATAACCCAGCTCTCTTATGGTGCCCTGGACAGATGTGCAGAAAGAAAAGAGGCCAGAAAAGGGTGGGGAGAAGCTCAAGGTCTCTTAGATGGCATCGGCAAACGTGACTTTCTTGTTATGCTGGAAATTTGGACAGTAATACTAGACCGATTTGAATAATGTATGGAGTACTTGCAAAAAAAAAGTCAAATGGATGTAGTTTCAGCTGCATCACTGAAAGGGTCGGCAATTTGAAAACGATATCGAAAAGACGAATCTAGAACATTTTAAAGAATGCCTTCATTCCGCAGTTGCCACTGCGATTGAAGAGGACATCGATCCTACCATTTGCTTGCAAAAGACTCGGGCGTAAGCAAATGCCGGGGGAACTAGCAAGGGAACAAACCCCACACAGATCCTGAAGAACGTTCAAAAATGACGTTTCTAAATGAATCTATGATCGAATCATACAAGAATTGAACACAAATTTGCCCATGTTTTGCGAAACAGTAAAGGATTTTGGATGTTTGATGCCTACATATTTAGGAAAGGAAATGCTTGTAACCGTGCCAAAATGTATGATAGGACGTGACGTACAGTTAGCCGAAGCGGAATATTGAACCAGTTTTGTAACGGTACGAGGAATTAAACCAGGAAGGCACTATTAAAACTCTCCAACACATGTAATGGGTTTATTGAAGCACGACCTACAAAGAGATCCCAAACGCTGGCCATTCTTAGCGGAGTTTTTGGTACCATCGCAGTTTCGTCTGCTAGTACTGAAAGGAAAACTTTAAGCAAATTAAGAATCATTAAAGAATTATTTGCGGGCAACCATGGGCGAGGAAAGGTTGTCAGATTTAACACTCCTCTCCGTAGAAAGGGAGATTACAGAGGACGATGAAATTCGACAAACGTAATTGAGAGGTTTAGCCGATTACAATCAGTGTTGAAAAAGAAACATGGCATTGTGAATTAACATATAAACAATACATAAAAACATTTTGGCAGGTTTAACCTGATTATATCTGTACATATAGTGTGTATAACTAATAATGACCGGACTTTGATCAACGACCACTACAAAATTTTTGTTATTGATTTAATTTGACCCGGTCTGGTCTAGAAAAGTGTGATTGGTCTGCGCCGTGGTAAAATTAGGACTGCGCTGTTGTGTTCATGATTTTGATTAACAGTTATTACAACGTAAATTAACTTTCACTGTAGAGACTAGTGATATGAATGTATGCATATAAGAGAGTCTATATTCACTGGTAAACGTTTCCGCGGAGACAAAGTCAAAAGGAAAAAAGAAAATTCATTCATGTTGTAAAAAGCTGTATATAATTTTATTAAAGCAAAATGGCACTTTTTGAAGAGCGCCCCCAATTTTCAAAAGTTGATAGTTTGGCACAGTTAGTGGTAATTGTCTAGGAAACTATACCTGCGAACGATAATGCTAAGAATGAGTATTTATCATAAAATTGATTTTGTAATTAGAATTGGGATCCAAGATTGGACTTAAAGGCAGAAGCTGGAAATGCACGTTTATGTCCGTCATGCATGAAATATAGCCTGCACCTCGAGAAGATATCAGCATAACTGGGGACTTTTTGAACAGGGCCGTAGCCAGGGGGGTGCGACGCAACCCCCCCCCCCCAAAGGGACAAAGGTCCGGCTTTTTGCTGCAGAAGGTCCGCTTTGCCATGTTTGAAGGTCCGTATTGTAAGTGAAGTTTAAGTGAAAGTTGGGTCTTGACTTTATGTTGTTTTAAGGGTGTGGTGCATGTTCTATGGATGAGTAAGCAGGTGGTACTCCATACATTTACGATGTTGGTCGTTATTATATATTTTCTGAACGTTGCGATGATGTCATGGCCCCACCCCCCCCCCCCCGTCTTCAGAATTTGGAGACGACGTGAAAAATTTGGTCAACGGCGAGCGCAGCCGAGCCGAATAACATATTGGTTGTTCGGTACGCAAAGGTCCGCTTCGGCCAAACCGACCCCCCCCCCATAAATTCCGGCTACGGGCCTGGGCCTGAACCAAACAAAAAACCAACTAATGGATGAGCGTAGACACGCTTTTTCCCGGCTATTTCAAATGGGAAGGCCGTTCCAGCAGTCTGTGAATTATTATGGGATACACGATAATAATTATTCTAATTACAAAATTCCTTCGTTGTGACCAACATGTAAATTTTCGAGCTTAACCAACCATTCACAGGTATAGCTTTAATAGCAGTTACCAATGCAACCGTGTAAAAAATCTAACTTTTTTTGAAAAATTGGGGGGGTCTCTTCCAAAAGTGGATAATATCCTTTAAGTTCTTTTTTTCACACAGACTATGTCTTAATAAACTAACAGAATTGGCTTTTTGTTCTTTGATGAAAGCCTGTTACAAATTATCAATCGGGTTCGACATTCTATATGTTTGCTTTTATGCCTAAAATTTTGTTTGCAGCCACGTTTACCTAGAGAAATGTTCATGCACAAAATTCAGAACCAGTATAAAGATATACCCCTTTGCTGCTAGTAAAGTGTCATGCGCGGAGTCCCCATTTCACTTTCCTTAATGGCGTTTGGAACAGAAGTGGTGGTCAGTGTCAGTGTGTGTGGCATTGAGGTAAAGTGCCTGACTAAACACAGGAAAGCGAGGCACACCGGGCTTAATAATGTATCCGGGAAAATGATGCGTTTGCCCCCCCCCCGGCAACAGACCCTTGTACGCCACTGGCTGGAACGTATACAATATGGAAGGATTCCCATGATTGTATATAAGAGTTACTAATTATGATTTTATGGCATTATTATGATTAAAGACCTTCTCAGGTAAGTGCGTGCCTTGTTTTACGAGCGAGGATAATTATGCAAAACAATTTTTATAGCATCGAACTATTTGCGAACTTTTTGCTCGGAGCCATTCATTTACACTGACTACAGATTATTGTATAAGGAAGTGCTTCTACCGTGATGCGAGTGTGCCCCAATAAAAACGTTATCACGGTAGAGTTCATTTACTAAGTTTCCGCCTTTATTATACGGTATAGTCTATGGAGCCCCGGACCTGTGGCAGCCACCGGACTATATATCGCTTTCACACCGGGAACGGTGGCATTGAAAAAAATGCGCTTTTGATTTTCACAGCGACGTTGTGAAAAAAGGGCAGCCGGAGAGCAAATCGAGCCTGAAAAAAATAATTCGTGGACCTTGTATGTCACAAGTAATAGGATCGCGAGTGTCTTTTCCCCAACACAAACACACACAACACACGCTCACCCCCCCCCCACAAACACACACAACACATACACCTAGTTGGGTCATTTGGGGCAATTCCGTTGCACACGGGGCGAGAGAGCATCATTTATCAGTGAAATTGTCTTCTATGAAGGTTTAATGAACAACTTTAGAGGGGGTGCCCCTCGAAAACGTGTTTTTGAACATAACAGTAGAGATTGTTATTATATAACACATAAAAAGATGCGTCAGATCCTGATGGATGGATACTATATCACGTTGCACATAAAAGATTTGAGATAGTTCCCAAAAAATGTCAATGCAGGGAAAAAGTTCCCATAAAAGCTACTATTTCCCCCATCACAGGGAAAGATCATTTTATGTTGGGAACTTTTTCCCTGCATTGGTATCTTGCATGCATCGCCCGTGCCTCACGACTTCGCTGTGATTAATCAAGCTGATCTCGACGAGACTTGGCACGTTTTCAAATGACAGAAAGATTTTTATATGAGGTATATAAAACAAAATGATGCTGCTATATTCGTGAACAATGGTGGGCAAAGACCTCCCATCGGTGGACTGGAGCCGTGGGCCTACTATTTTCCCTCGAAATTCGGTCTCGGGAAAATAGTAGGCCCACGGTCCCCAGTCACACCTGGGAGTTATTTTGCACCCCTTTTCCCTCATGAGCAGGTCAAGATGTGTATACTGTTGATTGTTGTATACACGAAGCCCTTTTAGTTGGGTCATTTGGCGCAATTCCTTGACCGTGGAGAGCGGAGCATTCATTTCAGTGGAATTTGTCTTCATGAAGGTTAATGAAGGGTGCCCTACGAGAAAGTGTGGGCGGAATCCAGGAGGGTGGAATTCATTAATACAGGGGTCAAACAATTAAAATGCTTGAATTGCTGTAAAAAGGTTAACCAATAGTTAAGATTTAACCTTTTCGTGAGATCTTTGACATTGACGATTTTTGGGTTATATCTCCATAACCATAAGTTGTAAGTTTTTTTTTTTTTTTTTTTTTTTTTAATCCTTGTATAACAAGACGAACACTTTTATTACCTTTTTACAGCCAGTCAAGCATTTCATTTTTGACCACTGTAGTATGAATTTTCCCCCTGCTGGATTCCGCCCACACTTTCACGAGGGGCACTCCGCGAAATTTGTTCATAACCTTCATAGAAGACAAATCCACTGAGAAATGATGTTGCTCTCCACGGTCACAGCATTGCTCCAAATGACCCAACTAACAAATGGTCAGCCGGAGAGCAAAACGGAGCCTGAAAATATAATTGGAGATCCTGTATATCACAAGTCGATAGACGGTACGTGCCGCGTACCTGGCTAACGTTTCCAAATTGGAAGGAATGTAAACAAACGATATTAAATCCTCCTTTTCTTTAGTTAGCCTAAGGTAACTTGATTGGAAAGATGAATAAAGGTGCTTCTAAGACTGTGAACTCTTTGTCATAAGCGTGGTTGATGTCGTGATTAAGTATGAAATATTGAATTTTGCATAAATGTCCCTTTTCCATTTTTAAACAATGCTTCGCTGGTATACTAGCAACTTTAGCGTCTGTCAATAAACCGCTTAACTTTCTGCAGTTCTGAAAGTTTCCAAGGTCGGCAGGTATTTTTGCAGGTACTTGATTGTTGTATTAAAAACGTACAACGGGGTTAGGCAAGTCCGTGGTCAAAAGGTTTTATTTCTATAAACTACTGTGTGTGTGTTTCTTGGGTACATGTGTTTTCCAAGTGTTAGGTAACATCATCATTCAAGTAACGAGGACGTCTACGGTTACGTCTAGGAGGATGGTGGACTGCTTCAGGTATGTGTTCTTCGTCTCCTCCCGTGTGCATCTGATCAACTCCTGTATGCTCTATGTCACTCGCGTATGCGACCCCGTCGTGTCACGTTTTGTCTGGTGTGTTGTATTGTTTAGGCCTCTTTTTGACGGTGAGATGGTTCTGGGTAATCTGATGGTTGGGACGTTGGCTGTCACTTGTGAACCTTTACGTACAACACAGTGTTGTGGGGCGGATGGTACAAGGTTTCCATTCCTCTAACTTGTTCTTGACCAACACTGTGTCGCCTTCTTTGATTGTCAGACAATTTGGTGTTTCTTCGTCTGTCTGCATATACTTTCATTCTTTGCTTTGGCTCGGTTATCACTTGTGCGTACAGATCCTCTCTCTCCCTTCTCAGATGTTGTTTTTAGGGGCTGCCGACGGGAGCACTATTAGCTTTGCTTTGGAAACCGTTACGGCGGTCCGGTAAGTACGTAGCTGCGGCCTGTAGCGATTGTGTGCCTTACGTTCGCTTGTTTGGGAGCCCCGAAGTACCCGACAAAAACGTTCAATTTTCTCGCCTAGGTTCTATAGGTCAGACCCAATACGAAATACATATTCAAAACAACACATATTAACGGACCCTCTGATGCAAAATCTCCATAGAACCCCCTCGTATTCCGGAGACATAACGTTAATCGCTCGCGCAGTTACTAATTTAGATAATAAGCTTTCGCAGTCTGTGACACAGACTACACACTTTCAGGACCGACGTAGAAACTGTACCAATTGGGGATTTCTACTTTACATCACGATATACTGTTACATAGCGATGTTCCAAATATTGTGGGAAATATAGGAGGAGTTGCTCGAGATTACGCGATGACCTAAAAATTTAATTTCTTTCGTCAGAGATTTTTAATCAAGAAGAAGTTTCTCCATTTTTTGCTTGCGAAATGTAGGAAGATTTTTAAACACTATATTAATGGTTTCCTCACGTAACACGCCATATGGTCCATGTCCAATCGTGACCAAAAAAAACACAACAAAAGGAGTTGTCTTCCATCACCTTGTGACCAATTGAGCAATACACGTTTTAATAGCACGTTCCTATATAGCTCAGCAGTCTAAGGCGCTGATACACTTGCACAATTCCCCCCTTGGTCCTGGGTTCGAAATTCGATCAAGAAAATTTTAATTTTTCAGGGGGGTTATTTAGTTGTGTTCTTGTTTGAGCTGTTTGGTACCAGAAAAGTGTGCCGTTGTGGGTTTTTTTTTTTCTCCCTTTTCCCCTTTTTCTTTTTTTTTACAACAGCTTTTTAACAGCTTAAATTGAATCACGAAGTTTGGAATAAGGAGGGCCAATGAAAATAATATAATGAACAAAAGTACAACGGAAACAAAGAAATAAATTTAACATAGATAAATCACAAATAAAAAATTCACAAGATTAACCATTGAACATGAGTGAAAAAAGAAAACGCTAAATGACAAATAAAAAAGAAAAGACACAATAACAGATAAGATGTTCCAAAAGAACACAATATTAAATTAAAATTAGTTAAAAATACATAAATAACTAGCAAATTAATTATAACAAAAGTTAATTACAAATATAAATGTGAAAAAATATAACAAATGCAACTAAAGAAAATACACCAATAAACAAATACTAAAATAAAATGAACTCATAAAAATACAAATCTTTAAAAGAATAAAAAAAATAAAGATGAGTTGATAAACTAATAATAAAACAAAATTACAATGGAAACAAAAGAAAATTAATTTAAATATAAATAAATACAAAATCAAATTCAAAGAATTAACATTGAACAATGATTGAAAATAAAAACGCTCAAAGACAAATAAAAAAGAAAAGACGGAACGAATAAGATTTAAAAAAAAACAATATTAATTAAATTAAGTAAAATCATAACATTAATATAAGCATATTAATAAAAACAAAAATGATTAAGGCCAATGGAATTGGATTGTTATTGTCCCGGTTTGACTGTCGAAAAGGGGGAGGCACTCTTTCTAATTTTCAAGATTTCATATACATGTTCGTCTTCTACGTCATTTGTATAAATGGTGTCTACACTTAAATTCGTATCTCTAACAGCAGACTTTATCACCTTTGGATACTTTTAATAATATTTCCTTTGAAAAATCAATTTTCAAGATGAATATTGTCAGCTCGATCGCAGAGTATAATCAGGAGCATTGGTAGGGAAATCTAATGTTCATTATTTACCACTAATTAAACCCCCTCAGCCACAAATAGTTAAAATGATAAGAACGACATGCCTGATATTATGAGAAGCTGAATTATCTGGATTTAAAGATTCCCGAATATGACTTTTAACCAAATAATGAAAGTTTTGACAAAAATGATAAAATTCAGGATGGGCGTGTCTGGAAACCAATACCAATCCATTGGGCCTAATAACAAAAGTTAATAATCCAAAAAAATGTAAAAAATATAACAAAATGCAACTAAAATACCAAATACACGTTGATAAACTATGAAAGCAAGATTTGTCAGGAAAGATGTGCGTGGTATTATTAAAACACTAATTAAATAAAAACAGCATATAAATATAACAATGAAACGTGAGCATAAAGACGAACAACGTTAGTAGTGAATTAAAAGTTTAAAAGAAATTAAGAATATCAAGAATATCGATACGACAAAATTAAATGAAACATAAAATAAGCATTAAAATGAGCAAATATGACAAATATTAAAACTAAAAGTAATACAAATTAATTGAACGAATAAAACCTGAATATTAAAAGAAAAAAGCCAAGTACATTAAAAAAAAATACGAGAAAATGTTTTTTAAAAATTAGAAAATAAAAATAGAATGTGACAAATATGGCCGCCAAAATAAAAATAAGATTTAACAAATATACTAAAAAATGAAATGATCAAAACAAATCTACACTCAATTGTGTATAAAAAAATTATAATATATTGGTTTTTTTTTCCAAGTTATTTTTTTTTTTCAATTTTCAATTTGGGAAATGAGAACCTGAATTGGATGGGTGTTTGTGTTGGAAGGGGGGAATTGGCAAACACCCTTGTATAATGTTGAACCCGGGCGTTGTTGGAAGAGAACCCTGGGGTATTTGGTAACTGGAACTCTGGTAGGTGAGAAGTAATCTGGTAGAGTTTTCCTTATGCAATGAGGGAATTGCCCTTTATATTCCGTCAAGCGCTTCTGCCCAATATCAAATAGCGGAAGCAATTGTAAGACAAAAAAGGACCCATGGGGTAGTGGGAGGGGTAGTTTGGGAAATATGCCTATAGATAAAAAAGGATAAGGTGTGGATGTATTAGAAAAGTGCCCTGGTGTAGTTGGAAGGAGAAACCTGGGTCGCTATGGGCAAGGGCCACTCTTTGTAGATGAGAAGGGGGAATCTGTGTTAGTTGGAAGGACGCTCTGTGACAGCTGTGAATGGCTCCCAAAGTTGTGGGGTCTTGGATAGTTCGAAATAAGAAAAGACCTTTGGACTTTGGACGCTAGTTAAAGGCCCTGGTATATTGCAAAGGGCCCTGTGGTCGGAAGTCAGACAGGGACCCTAATGTGGTGACAAAGTTTCTAAGGCTACAGACGTCTATACGTTCAGCAACAACTGAACTGTTCATACTCTTTCTTGTATTTCAATATATATCATATATATATAATATATATATATAGTATATATATATATATATATATATTATTATATACTTATTTCAAACACTATTTTTTTTTTTGTCCTAGCAAGTTTGGCAATAAACTTCACGAGTTCACATCTGATATTGTGTCTCCGTTTCTTTCTTACCTAAGTATTTCCCAACCACATAGAACACCCAACAGAACTCACTCCTTGGGGCGCCTTTCCTTTTAAAGGAATTTTTACGTGACTGTCTTTTGTGGTGGCTGTGGGAGTGTGGTACGTATTGAATGTCCATGTAATGCTTCAAAAGGTGCTGTACCTGTGGTAGAATGTGGCGTCCCCCTATAGTTGCGAAGAAACATCCATAATTCTGTTGCCACGACCCTTTCCGTCTGTTTTCCGACGTCTTTACTGCCTTCTTAAGCGTACGCATGAAACGTTCGACCTCTCCTTTCGCTCTTGCACATTTGGTTACTGGTTGATGGTAAAAAACTGCGTACTTTTCAAACTAGCAAATTCCTCCGATTGGAAGGGACTTCCGTTATCACTTTTGCAAGTCTTGGGTATTCCCACTTCAGAAAAAATCTTGTCGAGCGGAATTGTTTGCTTTTTTTGCATATGTGGATGATCATATCTCGACTGCTGGGTATCTTGAAATCATCCTCACACCACAAGAAGGTAGTATCCAGACGGGAAAGGTCCGCAGAAGTCAACGCTAACTTGTTTCCATGGTTTCTCAGGTGTTTTTGCTCATTTTTTCCAATGGAGCACATTAACTTCTGGGGTTGATGCTTGACAAGGATGCGCATTGACTACCGCGGTCAGTTTTTCCTCAGCGAGTTTCGGAAACTATACGTTTGCTGCGGAGGTATGGATTTTGTTTTAGTCGTTCCTTGATGACCTTGATGTGCTAGTTTGCTGACCTGATCTTCCATTGATTGTGGAATAACGGGGGGTTCCTTTCAAGACTTACACCGTCCTCTGTGATTGACAGTTCGTTTCTCACATTCCATTAGGATCTGTATGTATCTTTATCTTATACATGGCCTTGGTAACGCTGGTTGCTAATGACTGATTGCCGTGCCATGTCGTTTGCTGTCGCTTGCTGTATATCGCTAAGGTTAGGGCATGTGGGTTTTGCACTTGTTTGAATGAAGTTGAATATACTCTTCCGCTCTTTCGAGGACTGCCGGTTGCGTACTCTGGGTCTGGATGACGTGATATAATCTGCCGGGTTGTCCTTTCCAGCGCTGTGGATGACTGACATATTGTGTGGTTTGGGTACACTTCTAGTGGTGACACCCATGCTGTCGGACCAGTGGCATCTTCTATTATGTCATTTTCTTCTAGCTCTTGTAATTTGGTTTCTATTTTGTTTTCAAGTGAACGTGTGTTTCCTATGTCTTGATCTACTGTGGCCTGAATTCATCATGTGTAGCTTGATTTGTGTATCTTGATTTACCTATTCCTTGGAAAAATTCAGGGAATTTCTCCTTATGCTTTCGCTGACACTCTGTTTACTTCTAGTTCTTTTATATTTAATTTCACAAGATTGAGTTCTTCATTTGTCCTTTGTGCCAAGAGACAATTTGCATCCCCCTTTCACCACGTATACTCAGCTACTGTTACCTTTTCTTTGTTTTATTGTTCTTGGTTTAGCCAATACTTGGAGGGGTGCTTGCTGTATTATGGTCAAGGAATGTCTGTATTTCCAACTGTAATTTTTTGTTGGCTGGTTTTTATTTGATCTTCTGTCTTGTAGTTCGTTTCAGTGTTGTTTCACCTATGAGGGTTTGCGGACAGCCATATCTGCACATACCTGTACTGGCGTTGTTTTCTAGCTTCACTTTTGTATTTGCACTGATTGCGTTCACGGTTTTCCTTGTTCTTATGTGAGTTGTATTTGTTTGGGTCTGATTCTCAATAAGAAACACATAATTGTTTTCACCACGTTCATCAGTATCCTTTAATTTTTGTTCAACTGACTGAACTTGTTTACGCCCATTACGATGTGACCGCTCATTTTAGTACGATTTTTTTCACCTGTATGCTTAGGCGGCTTTCCACCTGTTATTTACCTCTTGGCCTGCTATTTGCTCTTAGCCTTGCCCGTATGCTTACTCTGTCTTGCTCTCCTGTATGCGAAATTATTGTCCTTTCCACACGAGTTACACAGTTACACTCCCCATTGTGTGGGTATTCGCCTGCCCAAACAACATTTCTCCCTTTATTTCTCATGTTTGTATCTTTTGGTTATGAGTCCCTTGACTTTGATGAATGTATTTTATTCACAGTCCAGATGACCAATTCAAGCGTCATTCCTTCATTCTATTCTGTTGTCACTTCGCGCTAGTTCGATGAGCTTCTCAAGCTGCGCTGCTTCTCAAGCTTTTCTTTCTCAGACTTCAATTTGCACCCTGAATGATTTGAGTTAGTCTCACGGTCGACGTCCTGTGACTTCACAGCTTATTGCCATTCGCCGAAACGGGTAGCATATATACCTGTTCAACATTTTTCTCCTTATTCCTGTTTGTTTGCCTGAATCTCCGCGTTTCATAAGCATTTCTTTTTGAGGTGAGTTGTGGTTAACTCCGTAACAGCTGGTTCAATTGTTCTTCACAGTTCCAGTGTTTTTGTAATGTTTCAATCAGATCTTAAGTGCAGGCCCTCCATAATGTAACAACAGGGCACGGCGCGTTTGTCTTTGCTTGATGTTAAAACCAACCATGGCTGACATAAATCTTTTGATACCCATTTACCATGTTAATCCTCTGATTGATAACTGGTCAGAATCACTGTCGGATCAAAGCTGGGAAGCACGCCATAGTAACGAATACAAAACTTCCACGCGTATGCACGGTATAGAATTTCAGCTGTATGTCGAAGTTCGGTACGTGACGGCTGGAACGTATGGTTGATGAAACAAACTTTTCACAAATCACGTGTTGGCTGACAGTTTTTTTTTTGGCAGTTTAAAACTCACGATCGAGACTGGTTAGGACGGGAGTGAATTCACGGTGTGGTACGCCTTATCTTCGTCGCCAATGTAATAGATTATTATTTCAAACACACTGAATAGTTGACATATTTCAATGCATGTTTATTATCATGTATTCATTCTCTGATTGCCTTTGCATGGAGAGACGTGGTTATTGCTTGGGTACTATACTCCTCGTACATGGGGCTAACTTTTCCAAAGTGGACGGAATTAAACAAACGATATTATAGCGGTCATCGTCAGGCAGTATGCAACTTGTGGTGATCAAAAGTCCCTTGGCTGGACCAATTTCCGGCGTGGATTAGGCTTATTGGAAAACCAAGGGTCTCATTGGACTTTTCTAATTTCGCCAGAATATTTATGCGCAGGTTTGTCTTGCCATATAACTGAACAGGTTTTGTCCAATTTATTGATGGAGATTTTCTACGTACCAACGCACCAAAAGATTGACGATTCTGACATCTGGTGAATGGCACAGGACCTAGATTGTACGAGTCTGGAAAGGGAATTTTTGCGAAGTTGATAGTTAAAGGCAAGACAGCCAGGTGATTCACAGTATACTGTTTCACACGGGAGTTTCCGTAACCTGACCCATCCTGACACACTTTTTTCTGGCACCTTATGAATTCGTACACCTTAACGGAATAAACATGTGCTTTATTCCGTGAAGGTTTCCGAATCATAATTGTGTCAGAAAAAAAAGTGGTGTGCCAGATGGGCAGGTTACGGCATTCCCTGTTTCCACATGCGACACGAGCCCGCTGTGCATGACCGTGATGGAGGTATGTGTAAGACCAAGACTCGAAATTTGTCGGTAACATTCCAGTATTATGTTTCAAAACTGTTTAAAATGTTTTGGTACACTTCTTTTTCCAGCTAGCAGCTCCGACAATTTGACAAAAGTCAAATTAAACCACCTCCATCCTAATTTCTTCACGCGCAGTCGGTGCATGAAACATAACACATTAAAATGGTACCACCATAGCCAGAAATCTAGGATTCAAAAGTTTACCATTATACATAATAATAATAACCTAACAGTGGAATGAAATAGGGGAATTTTAATTAGTCATTGTTCTAGGGGGATTATCGCCTCATTTGCATAAATTAATATTTATATCCTTTGTTATCCAAAACGAATAAACCGCAATACAATGGATACGTTTGGGGAAATAAAATATTCGCCCTAAGAATGTTCCGAAGTGAAAACAAAGCCAATTTCGCCTAACGTAGGGGACAGCGTTAATAATGCATTATATGCTCCTCTACGGAGAACTGAGCGCCTTACACTAATACTTAAAATCCGAAATATATACAAGATGAACCATACAGCATATACGAAACTACATCCATATAACAAAGAAATAAGTGTATATTTGAGTGTACGTGTAAATTTATAAGTGTATATTCTTAATCTACTCGCTCTGTAATAAGAAAATGGAATAAATAAGAATAGTTGTCCCCATCTACTATGTATATCTAACGAAGTTGTGTGGTGGGACTAATATGGTCACAAAGTCTATGTATTCTAATCCACTTGAATGCCTGGTGAGTCTTTTTATATATTCTCTACTTCGAATCAAACATACTTTACAGTATGTTTTCAAATATTTTTTATTTGCACCTTTTTGTTCCAATATGAATATTTTTTAGTCATTTCTTACCAAAGTGAGCCACTTTATTTTTTACTTCAAAACCATAAGTTGTACATGAACAAGCTATACATAATTTGAATCCTTATAATCAGATTGGAGCAAATTTGAGCTTCCCCCTCTTAAGTAACCTTTCATTTCCCCCTCACCGAGAAACATGAGAAGTCTGAAATGACCCTATAGCCAAAAATCTTTCATTGGACGTATCCTATCTCCGTGTGAAATTTTAGAGATTTATCATCAAATGCCCAATTCTTGCAAAAATTCTTGCATCTTAAAGTCTGACTCCGGATTTATTTTTTATATATTAATTAAAAATGGTCAACTAAACTAAAGATAGTCACCTAGAATGCTCAATTCCAAGTTTGGATGGATTGGAGTTTTCGTTTTGATGCAATAAACATTTATGTGTATATACAGTGCCTAGGATAAGGTGTATTACAAAATTTCCTGATCCGGAATTTTTAAACAAAGATGTGATTTTTCAATATATGAAGTACTTCGATTTGAGCTTACTATTTCTAACAGTGATTAGTATATGACAACATTATGACTGCAAAACACAATTTTTTTTGGCAAATGAGGGCGCCCTCAGTCCGGAAATCTCGAGTCGGCCTTTAATGGAAACATAAATCTCAACACTAATATTATAAAACAAAAGTCCATTTTATAAGCTTCAATATGCTGCGAAGATCTGTTAAGTATAGATCGAGATACAGTCGTTTTAGTTTAAGTACATGTAGTAAGTTTTGTGCTCTGTCCACGGGTGACTATAAAACAAAGACCCAAGACCCAAGACCCAAGACCCCTCAACTCCCCCTCAACTATAAAACAAAGACCCCCTCAACTATAAAACAAAGACCCACCTAACTATAAAACAAAGACCCCCTCAACTATAAAACAAAGACCCACCTAACTATAAAACAAGACCCCTCAACTGTAAAACAAAGACCCCCTCAACTATAAAACAAAGACCCCCTCAACTATAAAACAAAGACCCACCTAACTATAAAACAAAGTGACACCTCACCTGTTAAAACAAAGACCCCCTCAACTATACAACAAAGACCTCTCAACTATCAAACAAGACCCTCTCAAACTAAAACAACAGAACCCCCTCAACTAAAGAATAATCATTAATAAATAGTTACTTATAAGGCGCAAAATTCTTCAAAAGAACTCAGAGAGCCATAACAGTCAACACAAATAAATCAAACAAAACAGATATGAGCTATGAAAAGCTTGACGAAAAGGTGAGTTTTAAGCTGAAGTTTGAAGTCTTGGAATTTGGGGTATACGAATGCTGTTGGAAGTGAATTCCAAACAGATGACGCAGCGAAATGAAATGAGAGTTCCACCAGCTGATTTAAGGTTGACCCGTGGAAGTTTCAATAACTTTCAGATGCTGAGCGGAGTGAACGGGATGGTTGAGTAAGGGGAAAGCACAGATGACAAATATAACGGCAAAGGTAACTTCGAAATGCTTGAAGGCAAAAACGGCCAGTTTAAATCAGTGACGTAACCAGTGGGGGGGCCGGTGGGGGCAAGCTGACCCCCCGGACACAAAAATCGGAAAAATCGGGAAGGGGAGCCAAAAAAAGGAAGGAGAAAAAAGGAGAAGGAAGAGTACAAAAGAGGAAAGAAAAAGAGGAAAAGAGAAGAAGAAGGGGAAAAAGAGAGAGGAAGGAAAGGGGTAAGGGGGGAAGGGGAGGTAAGGGAAGAGAAGGGGAAGGGTGAAGGTGCCCCGGCTGGGTCTACGCGGCGAGCACAGCGAGCCGGAGAAATTGGCGCATGAAAAATCGGGAAACTTCTTGAGTCTTGCCCCCGGAGGCTCAAAAAGGTCTGGTTACGCCCATGTTTGAATTTATGCGAAATTCAGGGAGCCAATGAAGCTCAACAAGCAAAGGTGTAATATGTTCATGTTTTCGTTCTGAGAAATTAGGCGAGCAGCTCAATTTGGATACGTTGGAAACGTTTGTAGTTGTCGGAGTTGATACAGATAAAATGGAATTACAAAATCAAGGCGTGAGATGATGATCGAATTAACCAGAATCGAGGTTGCCTTTTCAGATAGGTAAGGTCTAATACATCAATACGTCTTAAAGATAAATATGCAGAACGGCAGATGTCACTAATATGTTCAGACATGGATAAGATTGATCAAGTCGAACACGAGATTACTGACAGAATTTTGAAAAATGATGTCACAGTCCAAAATCCGTATAGTATTACTCTCCCTCTTGTTAATACGAGAAGCCGTACCAACGGTCATCACCTCCGTTTTGTCAGTATTAGGCATAAGCTTGTTACTGTCCATCCAGCGCAAAATGGCACTAATACAATCTTGAATAGCTATAAACAAAGACCCCCTCAACTATAAAACAAAGACCCCCTCAACATAAAACAAAGACCCGCAAAACTATAACACAAAGGACCCCTAATTATAAAACAAGACCCCCTCAACTATACAAAGACCCCCCAAACTATAAAACAAAGACCCCTTAAATATAAAAAAGAACCCCTAACTATAAAAACAAAGGAACCCGTCAAATGCTGAGATCAGGGTGTCTAGGGTACTGGGACTGTAAACAAAGACCCCCTCAACTATAAAACAAGTACCCCCTCAACTATAAAAACAAAGGGACCCCTCAACTAGAAACCAAAGAGTGAGAATATAAAAGTTTTTAGTCTGTCCATTCACCGTTAGAGTAAGAGGAATTTTTTAAGGGGCCAAAAAATAACAACGTTTATGGTACTCATACCCAATGTATAGTAAGTAGATCTAAATAATGTTGACAGAAAATACATTATTTATATATCTAAGATAGATTGGATGTTCATTGAAGTAAAACAGGATGGAAAACACGAGCAATTTCTCTTAAACATTAATTATTGAACAAACTTACCTTTGACACTGCAAAAATATAATTCCTTATCACAGCATTGCGTGGAAAAATGTATTCATATCAAGTACAACACATAGCACAACTAATACGTTTTGATTTCGCCATCACAAAAATGGGTCAAACTTGTATTAACCCTAACGGACGAGAATAATTTTTACCTTACAGTACCAAAATACACAAATATACTACACTGAGTGGAGAAAATGCACCCTCTCTTTTCACTATTCTGTGTTTTTCCCTTTTTCTTGTAGTTGAGAACGCATAGATATACTCGTCTCAGCTCAGCTCGGAGTATTTTTGTAGCACTCAGTGCGTTAGGGTTAAATTAAGAGATTAGAGCAAAGCGGATTTAACATCGACCACCATGGCAAAGTCATTCTATCATTAACAGACCATAGAACTGAAGGCATCAGTTTCCAGTTAGCCCGATTCTGTGCAGTAGCTTTGTACCACAGGGCTGATCCAGGATTGAAAAAGTCAAAATTACCGGGGGGATGAAGGCTGAAACTTGTCCAAAATGGGCTGATTTGCAAGATTTTGCAGAATTACCGGAGGCGGGCGCCCCCTCCGCCCCTCCTAGATCCGCGCCGACCATGGACACAATATGTTAAGGCCTAGTTATCCGCATGGCCAGGGATTGAAGCCCACATCAATTTCACCCTATCGAGATATGTATGGAGACTCAATTAATTTGAAATCTACTATAATGCTCTTTAGACCTTTCTACACCTTCATTACTCATAAACAAATCATTAGAAAATAAGTAAATAAAAAAATGTTACATGTATCAGTTCTGGAAGAGTTGAATGAATCATACCAAACAAAGAGACAAAAATCGGTGACAACCTTTGAAGTACAAAACTACTTAAATATTGACATTATTGGTATACCAAAATATGCCACATCTTTTTAAAAAGTGTTTGAAATAAATCTTAAATTGATTGATTGATTGATTACAATTATCATTGGTTTTAATACCATTAAGATACAACTTAACATACCCTTATCATCATTTTGGAGAGTGATTTGCTTCGTTGACCGCCATGCATTTTAATGGGAATCAGTGGACATGGGCTAAACTGACTACATGATTCAAAAGAATATAGGTTGGTCTATACCTAACCGATGTGAATAATATTTCCAGTAAATTAAAGTTAATAAAATAAGCTTCCCGCTGATATCACATATTATTATGCATCTGGTGTGCAATACTGCAGTGCGAGTAGCGCGTACCGCCCAACACACTGCACAATACGCACAAATATTGGGCAACTGCTCAAGCAAATGATATCTTTTTATTAGTTTTGAAGTAAATTTAAAACTATTTTTGTCAAGTCAGCTTCCTCTTGCATAATAATAATAATATTGGATGACTTTTTCGGTTGATAACAGAAAATATCGCCCTCGCCAAGAAAATCTCAGGCTCGTCTTCGACTCGCCTGTTATTTGATCTAGGCTCGGGCGATATTTTCTGTTATCAACCTCAGCCATCCAATATTATATAAATGTCACGCAATAAGGGTCCAGCTTTTTCTGACTCACCCTGTCAATGTATTATACATTTCAGTGGCCTTGGCTTTCTTGCAACAGAAAGAGAGAGATGGGGGAAGAGAGAGAGCGTAATAAGTACAAGAGGTTTTGGGGGGAAATATGATTCAGTTGATGATTTTCTATGCTTTAAAATTTGCTGTGATTTCTATAACTTCAAAGACCAAGCTTTTTTCAAAATATGAATTTCATCATATGTGTGTTGTGTATCTTCCTAAAAATATAACACATATCTGATAATGGGTTCTGATTTTGGACCAGCAGGGTTGATATAACTCTTGGTTGATATCGTCAAATCCAGTACTTGGCGTTCTTGAATTTGCTACTAATTTCAAGAATTTCACTTTTCCGGTGTAAAAGCGAGAAGATGTTTGGAAGGAAACCCTGAGAGAGTCCGTGGAACTGTGAAACTGTACTAGTATTGATATTACTGGCATGTTTCCGACCCATCTCGAAGAATTTATTGGATGCTTGCAATGTTAGAAGTAATTAATCTCGTTACCATATTTAAAACGTTTCATAGATTTTTCAGTGCAGTGATGTCTTATCACTACCGTGTCCAAATGTAAATAACAGAGATATTTTACGTGGTAAATAGTTTGTTTATTTGAATGTTTCACAAATACTAAACAATTGAAAGTTTATTTATTACCTTCCGTTGTTTGTGGGTCCGTCGTCGGATTGTTTTCACTTCCTGTTTAAACAAATAAGGCGTAATTATTACAACGTTGTAATGCATGCGATAACGCACTTTAATAATATTCACCTATGAGGCAAAAAATGTACGAAAAGATTTTGAGAACACTATTCCTCAGTTTTCCCGGTATCTGTCTTTACAAAGTACAATACATAAAATAATACATTTGGTAAGCCCTGGCCCTAAAACAAATTTTGATCATGAAACTGATTTTAATTTAAATTTACTCAAATGAAGAGTTTATTTTCAAAACTTGCTTGATCCACAAAATGCACTTTGGAGAAAAAAAAATGATATGGACTTGGTTAATTTTGTTGATATGGTTTAAGGTATGGCCAATGGAATTAAAATAACATACCATAACATACATGACTTATATTTTGAACGGCGCCTTTTCACATAGATACAAAACGCCTTTATGAGTAATACGACTGAAAGAGGTGAGTTTTGAGCATTGAATTAAACTTTTCAACAGTACTGGCACTACGAATGGTGACATGAAGTTGGTTCCATAGCTTTGGAGCAGCCAAATAATGTATTATGTTGGAATTCTGAAACTTCGTTATTTTACCTGTTGTATTCAAAATTATATATACTTTTGTGGCACATTTTGCCACTAAATATAGCGATCAATTTCTAGAAACACCTTTTGTAACCTCTATGGCCCTAAGTTCAATATCTACTTTAAAAAAAACTTGGCAAAGGACTTTAAAATAAAAAAAGAATCGAAAATCTCATCTTCTTTTCTAATTATAACCTTTTTTGCGATTTCCCGATTTTTTTTCTTTCCCGAAAAATTAAATCTTTCCTGATATTTCGCAGTGGTGATCATGTAATACGAATAAGTGTTTTTTTTTTTTTTTTTTTTCCAAATAATGTATTATGTTGGAATTCTGAAACTTCGTTATTTTACAGTGTTGGAGTGAGTCCGGACTCATGAGTCCGAAGCCGAGTCCGAGTCCATCAGCGTCGAGTCTGAGTCCGAGTCCGAGTCCATCGGGCCTGAGTCCCGAGTCCGGCAGGTCTGAGTCCTGAGTCCATGGGACCTGAGTCCGAGTCTGAGTCCGAGTCCGGCAGGTCTGAGTCCGAGTCCAGTGAGTCCGAGTCCGAGTCCAAGTCCAGAGAATGTGGGCTTGAACTAATTCAGACACCTAAATAGTGCTAATTTAAACATTATAGTGGGATTTAAATTTTTTTTTTTTTTTTTTTTTTATTTCTAGAAACACCTTTTGTAACCTCTATGGCCCTAAGTTCAATATCTACTTTAAAAAACTTGGCAAAGGACTTTAAAATAAAAAAAAAAAAAATCGAAAATCTCATCTTCTTTTCTAATTATAACCTTTTTTGCGATTTCCCGATTTTTTTTCTTTCCCGAAAAATTAAATCTTTCCTGATATTTCGCAGTGGTGATCATGTAATACGAATAAGTGTGCCGTTGAACTAATTAAATATTTAAAAATCATTAAAAGCTTACCCTTCTCCTGATTTTGGGCCGTTTTAATTCAAATTTTCCGCAATCTTGCCGAAAATCTGCGACTTATATTTTTAAAATATCTGCAAATTTCTCATGAGGTATTGCTACCATTCAAAAGATAGTGTTAAAAATCTAAATTTCGATATCCGGATAGACGCTTTGAAACCAAGCTCTTCAAATATATTTTCCATTCATCATGTTAATTACTCTCAAATTATACACCAATAAATATGCTCCAAAGTAGTCCACTCAATCTACGATATGACCTGGACAAAACTGCTATAGAAGGTTTTCTTGCTGTAACTTCTTGTATAAACTCTCCCGAACAACATATCAAAAAAGTAGAAAAAAGGAAGCATGGCAAGACATGCTAATTTGCATAAAACCTATGTGCCATTTTTGCCTATATTTTGGTTATTATACAATATATTAGCAGGGGACGACCC
>JAMKCH010026076.1:0-19339 GCA_023653785.1 Ophioderma brevispina
AGCGACATACAGGGTGGTCAAAATTGACACTTTTTTTGTGAAAAATAACAAGCCTTTATTATGAAGTAGCCAAATTGATCCATATAAACAGTAGAAAGCATTGTTTCTTGATGAAATCTTCAGAAAAATCACAACAAGATCTGGACAAGTAACAAAGTAGTTTTTGTACAGGGTGGTATGAATTTTAGATATCACTTGTAACGATTTCCCTATTTATGTATCTTTTAGGCTTTGTACCTTATAATAAACAAAGACTTGTTGTGGGCTGATGTTCTCTAATTGTAAGAAATTTTGATCAGTCATGTATTTAAGAACTTAACATGTAGTTTACAGATGACTCATACACTTTCAAATGTGAAACAAACATACTAGTGTTGTGTTCAAAATAATATGGTATTATGCTATATAAAAACCCGGCAAATTATATCATCAGATCAATGTGTGAAAAATTGGAATCTTTTGAATTCATTGAACATCATTCCAACATACTACACTTGCTTTTGGAACCAGTACCTCCAATTTGATCTGTCTTCATATGTAGCAATCCTGTCTGTTTGTATTCGTTTTTAGTACAAAATTACTGACACCATCGTCCTCACATGCAATAGGCCTATCCCAATGACGAAGTGAGTTATTAGTACATTAATTACTTAATGGTAACTAATTAGGCAGTATTTTAATAATGGAACAGGAATGTTTTAGTTTGTTCCCTTAATTTAACTGTTTGTTAATGAATTGAATTAAAGCATTTAGTTTGTTGGGTAATGCTTTATATGGGTTTGAAAACAATCGCATTACGTGCAGGATGTTGTTAACTGTTATCAAAGTTAATTAATTAAATAGGGTTGAATTTTGTATTTAATTACTTGGAATTTTATACTAAGATATGTTATGTAACCTGTGCAAAGAAAAATTCTCCATATAATATTGTTTTGCATAATTTTACAACCATTTGAAAAATAGTAAGCATGTCCAAAAACCCAAATTCCCATAGACTTAACACAGGAGGTTGCACCGCGGCTCCTGCACCGCGGCTCCTCCACAGCTGACTCGTTATCATTGTGCTTCATTAAAACGACAACGATAAACGTCTGTGAAAAAAGTAATTGCATTTTTGAAAAAGAAGAATAAATGGGCTTAAAATAGCCAATTTATGACAGTTGGACAATTTTTATCTTGTGTAAGCACTTTTGCTAACCCAAAAAAGTTATTGCCAATTAGTAACGTCCTCCCAAAATAGGTGTCCCTATATGACACATGACCTTCACTGAATGCATACCAGGACTATTTGTCATACATGTCACCCACTACATCTTAGTATTTGTTACTTCACTTGAAATGGCTTGATAGTGTGGAAGTTTCTAACCCTGGCATGCTTGCTCTAAACACATACATTCGTCTACATCTTATCACTTGACAATTAACTCTAAGCAACACACGTTCCACCCAACACAACGTCCCCACCGGAATGCCCACTTGCAAACAGTTTATAGCTCTAGAATGTCCCACCGGTACCAACAAAATTCTGCTTTAGACTGCCAGTGGGCCATTTTCCCCTCCACTAAAAAACTTGCAGAATAGCGTTGAAGTCCCACCATCAAATAGGCAGCAATGGGTCTCCTGAGGGAAACATTCCCCACTAGCACATTGCCGGAGTTAGTTTTTTGCTATATCCCTAGGTGAAAGCACCCATGCACAGCATATTTTGTCATAAGCTTATTTCCAGGTTTCGCAATGACCTTGCGCACCTTGTCAAATTCGCAAGTGCAACAATACACTCGACGTTTGGGAAACCCGGAGTATTTTGGAAAATCGTGCACAAGGAATGGAAAAAACATGGCGGAATGATACTGAGAAGCCAAACACGTCTCCCAGGCATTGGCAGCAATTTCTTTTGTCGATCTTTCTAGGGGAACACATGCCTGCCGTCAATGCACAGCAATATGTGTCCCTGAGGGGAACACGTCCCACCACAACTCCCAGCAGTGTTTAAACCCTTTTTCCCTCCCTGGCCGACCACATATTTTGGCAATGTGAGTAACTTGATTGCTAGTTATTGCAAAAGTGGGACTTGTTAGGGTTAATGACCTTGATGGCCTGGAGGTTTAACATGGTATTTATTTTACACAAAATTTGGTAATAATTATAACAAAATTCTTTTGTGTTTGAAGTAAATCGGGCATAGTGTTTACCAGCAGCGCATTTTAAAAAATTAACGAAATTATGAAAATTACATCGCGGTCCTTGGACCACTATGTCGCCTGCCATTGCAGTTTGTGAAAGGGGTCAAAGGTGACATGAGGTCACCAAGTCACATGGGTCACAAGGTCACATGGGATCACAAAGGCACATGGGGTCACTGAGGTCCATGGGGTCACAAGCTCTCATAGGGGTCACAAATGTCACATGGGGTACCAAAGGTCACATGGGGTCACAAAGGTCGCATGGGGTCCACCAATGTCACATGGGGTCACCAGGTTCACATGGGGTCACAAGGTCACCACACCCCCCTCGTCACTTACAACCCCACCCTTCCCCCTCCCCAACCCCTCACCCTGCCCCTCCCCACCACCCACCTGCCCCTCCATAGATCACACACAAGATGTATGGTACAGGCAAAAGGATTATAGCACAGAATTTTGCATATCCGATGTACCATTTTTACGATACAAGCAATTGCATATTTAATTAGCTCATTTGCATACCTAAGCGATGTTCATGACTTTCAAATGGCAAGAAGATGCGCACCATAATGTGTTTTCGTCAGTGAAGGAATTTTGCATATCCGATTGTACCGTTCAAAAATATACGATTACGCTGATTTTTGCATATCACTTGATCTACTTGCATTTGTAATTCTCCGAAATTGCCCAACATCTAATCAGTTAGAACTCTTTAACCCCTTCCTTCCACCAAGTGACTCATTATATACCTTATGGAACTCCAGATAACGTTGCACACAAGCCTTGCGGGGAACGGGTTGTCATTTTGACTGGCCAAAATAACTAATTAATATTACATGATATGCAATAATTCAGCCAAAAGCTACACATATTAGTTTGAGCACCTCACTTAATCACCCTACCAAGTGTGAAGTAAAATCGGATTAGCGTTTGCCAGCAGAGCATTTCAAAAAAGGTTAACCGAAATGGCTGAAAATATGCAAATACGGCCTAATTAAAATTCATGAATATGCAAATTATGCAGCCAAAAGCTACACATAATTTTGCGGCACCTCACTCTATCATCCTATCAAGTTTATGTAATACAATTGGATTGATTCAGCCCAAATTTTTATTGGTCCGAGATGAGTTTGCCAAAATATGGTCGAGACGCAGTCGAGCCCAATATTTAAAACTCCCTTTTTATTCATTATCATGCGTATGATTCGAATATTCGCGTATCGGACACTCCAAGCATGATAATTAAGCAAAATCGGGGATAGCGTTTAGCCTGCAGAGCATTTTTTTTTTAAAAAAAGGGTTTAACCGAGTCATACGGACGGCCGGACGGAATACTGGACGGACCACATAATTTGGACTGGAAGTGCCTCCATGAACCTTCGTTCAGGCGACACAAAATTCACAATCGAGAAAGCCATCAGTGGAAAAATCTTTTCAATATCTCCTTCCTTCTTGAGATATTTCCCTTCAAACTTTTGGCATGCTTGTTTGTTTTCTGGTCATCGCTATCGATCACTCGACAAAACATGTTCGGTGCCGTGCGCGACCAACTTCCACACAAAGAATCACCATAAAGCAGTGGTCGCTATGCACTGCTTCATACATTTATGCGGTCAGCTATTTTGGCATTGCCCAATTTGATTTAATTTCTATATACGCCCTTTAACCAGTAAGCCAAATGGAAACGATATGTTATCTGCTTTACTGACCATTGTACAAGGTGGCCAATATTGGTCCCCCCGATTAAAGACTACTGATCACCTACTGTAGTCAAAAGATTTTTTTCACTCAAGTCATTGTGTGAGCATGATGCCCTCAAACTTATTAGTGATAGAGTGTCACGACATCTTGAGTACATTGGTGCTTGAAGTTTGAGGATCATGCGTAACACAGAAATTGAATACAAGTTCGTACCATCCTCCGTGCAAGATGCTAGACAAGAAAGGGTTAATTCTGCATTCCTGGATACAATATCTCATTATGTCAATAGATTTTATACCAATTTGGGACGAGTATATTCCCGCTGCATTCAATTTGCTTATCGTTCCACTCCTGCAGATAATTCAGTTGGATTTAGTCCTTTCCTTTTATTATATGGCAAGAGATGCTAGGCTACCACTGGATGTGACATTGCAGATGATTGTAAACTATCCAACATGACTGTAATGGGAACATATGCACAATTGGTGTCACAACTGGAGGTTTTCCGTGCCGTTTCTAAGCAGCATGCTGAACTTAATCATGGCAACATGAAAGCACGTTATGATACACGTGCACAAGAGGTGAATTATCAGGTGGGTGGCGGGAGTGGGGTTGGTTGGTGGTGATACCGTTTGATTATACTACCAGCAACCCAACCAGGATTGTCCTCGTAAACTGTTAAGTTCTTTCTCAGACCACTTGAAGCGTTGAGCAAACGGGGCCTGTCAATTTTCTGGTGCGAAATCTTGCTAATAACAAACTCTCGCCGCCCCTTTCACGCTATCGCATGCAAGTTCGCTTACTATCGGTAGTAAGGCCAGAAAATAATGTCATGCCATGGACTTTTGTGCAGAGAGACCCTTTGGATGGTAATACGTGGATGGTGACTTTCCTGAAGATTCATTTTTCCCCACTGATGGCAACACAAGGATCGAACCAAGATGGTGTACCTCTAGTCCCAGGTTTACCAGTAGTTTCTGGCCAAAAACCACGTGAATAAGTAGAAAAGATCATCAGGGGCAGAATAATAGAAATATAGCTGGAGGACCTTGTAAAGTGGCGAGATTTTTCCCAGTTCTCGTAACACGTGGGAACCTGTGGAAAATCTTAATCAAGCTGCTTTGGACTTTTTGCAAGAATATCCAGAAAGATCCGGAGATTTAAGTGAATATTTCATAAAATTTCAATTGGGAATTGTTTACATATGTCGAGCATGAAAATTGTCCAAACATTCTTGAACATCTGCAATTTGTAAACACTATCCTATTGTGTAACAGTGTAAATGTTATGGCAAAATTGGTTATGGACAAATTTTATACATTGTGTGAGTATCAAATGATGAAAATGATGTGGGACGTAGTCTGTTGAGCTTAACCTTTGGTGTTCATATCATTAAGTTGTTATTCCACGTTATTATCATGCAATTTAAATATAGTTTGATATGTTATTGAATCTAATTAATTTAGACATGTTATTAACTTTGCTTCGTACCCTTGCTTGATTTTATATTTCAGAGACGTCCCTGTTTCTGTTGCCGGCCCCGGTGTGTTTTGTCTATTTTCTTCTGGGAGTCTAGCTACCAGTCTACAGTTTGCGCGCACTTTGAAGCTAATTCCTGCGACTTGAACTTCACACCGAAGAACGTCTGTTTTATGTGTTTAATGGAATGTGATTGTAGTTTTTTTGGTGTTTTTTTTTTTAACTTTTTCATTTGAAGGTTACGTGGGCATAACCATTGCAGGCCCGATTGTATTTGACGGGCTCTAAAAAATCTTCAGCACTTTGTTATATAAATCTTCGTTGTCGGACTTCGTAATCAACACTGTGAATGGACGTGTTCATCGTCGGAGTTTGGAATTTGCCGGGTCCCCCCCCTTCTATTTTGTCGCCTTATTTTACTGTAGATCCATTTTCATGAGCTGCGGAGTTTAATACAAATGGTAACACACATAATTTGGGTGAAACACATTTCCCTTCTGTTAAATGATTTAAATATAACGCTGGTGCGTTATGAATCGTCATTATCATTCCATTTAAAAAATCTTGCCAATTTGATGAACAAAGTATGTTGCTGCTTTATAATCCGCTAGTGGTGTCAAGTTCATATTCGTCAATTTCACTGTACTCGACAAGCTTCAGATCCTACAGCAGCGTATCTACTGGGCCATGGATTCGTCTCGTGTAGTAATGCACTTTAGGGAGTACTTAAGGGGTAAAGTAAGTTTTATTTTGTGTTTTGATCATGCTAGAGGGATCCTATGATTTATAATTATAGGTCCTTATTGAAGAGCACAATCCCTCATCAGTAATTTACACATGTGGCACCAACAACTTGAAAAAGTGTCTCCCCAAACGATTGTCGACATTATGTTGAACTTGCGCAAATGATCACCACATCAACCCAAACTTAGTAGGAATATCATCGCTACCTGTTCAGGATCATGCAGGAAAATCAGCATGGCTGAAAGAACAAAGCCAGACTTTTTATAAATTCAATATTTCGTGGACCTATCTTAGATCAACGTAACATGACACTTGCCATCGCCCGCGATGGACGCACTAACCCGCAGTGGAATTAAAACAACATGGCAATGAACTCATTAGTTTTTAAGGTATCTCTGACCTCGATCATGAAACACTTGAAACTTGAAAAAAGAATTAAATGTTGCATTAATTATGGTGATGGTAAATGTACACCTACTACAATATATAAAGCACGAATAAGTCTGTAACTCATACAGATGGTTATGTAACTTCCATATGGTCAACCAAAATTAGGGGGCATGATTAATAGCCTTCAGGTACATTTCTTCAAAAGATAGTTTCAATCATAGCATGATTCACAAAACTGTAATGCTTAACTCTGTCAATATTTCCTGTCATACCCTTTTCCTGATTAACATGTATGTGGTATTTGTTCTTTGTAAAATTAAGCCAACACAGCATGTAGTATCAGCATTCAGTGCTCTTATACTGTCATGTTAATTGTGTAACTATTGATTATAAAGCTAACAAATACTGGTAATCCTGGTTCTATGGGACATGCCTCAATGTGCGCATTCGGGATGAACATTTAGTGATCTTAACTGTCACTTGGCAAGGGATTAAAGATCAGCCAAACATCAAATTCGTTACTTAAAAACAAAGTGATTAATTAAATATTCTTCTTCCACAGCAACAATAAAACTTGATGTTCTCTGTTTAACTGAAACTTGGGGCTTTCCAGTGATATGATGAGACGTGAACTAACAAAGTGATGCTTACTAGTTATTGTAGAATTGAATAGAAAATACCAAAATTCAAGGTGGTATCGTGCCTGTTATATAAATGGGTGTATTAATTTCAAAGAATCAGTGATATCTCATTAATGATGTGGAAGCTTTGTGGATTGAAAATCAATCTGCCCACAAACCAAACCCAATTATTCTAGGCACTGTTATCGTGTTACTGATGCTACAGCTGACTATGTGACAAAATGGATTATATGTTTCAAAATTCTGTTATTTATGATGATATTATTATTGTAGGTGCTTTATCTTGATATTTGTTAAATCGTCTCCAGCTAAAAAAGGTATCTAGATATTTCTAAAATTCACAGCTCACTCAACTGATTTAATGACTATACAAGCATTACCTGAGAAGAGTAAGACAATTATTGATATTGCTTTTGTGTCGCGACCAGAAACAAATTTCGCCTCTGGGTTCAGTTGGCGCTTAGTGATCATTCTAGTATTATGTTGTTCGGAAATTACATAGCAGATTAAGCCATCTCCTAAACTTACTAGACAAGATCATATAAAAACTTTTAATGAGAGTGACTTTGTTAATACTATTAGAAATATATAAACTGGGATCAAGTTCATAATTGTAATGATGTTGATATTGCTTGGAATTATTGAAGATTTATTTTGTAAAGCCTGTGATGCTCATTCGCCAGTCAGGGAAAAACGTATGAAAGGGCCTCTCAACCAGAATGGATCACTAGTGAATTCGGAGGTTTGCAACGACCGTGACTATTTTTTCGCTAGAGCTCATAATCTAATGATCACCATGATTGGCAATGGCTAAATTTTATAGCACATAAAAGCAACCAATATGGCGTCACTTTCTTAAAAAAGAGATTCTATTCTTCTTCTATTGCTGAAAAATGTAACAACTCAAAAAAATTATGGTTCTACTCTCAAAAAGCTGTTACCTAACAAAGCATAATCTACTTCCAATTCTGGTACTGCTGATGATGGTTCACATCTACAGTAAAGTACTGCTAATGCTTTTAATAACCTATTTCACTTCTATTGGTTCTTCTCTTGCAGATAAGTTTGACGATGCTCATAAGGCAGAACGACATCACCTACAATAAATAATTTTAATCGTACTTGTGCTTGCTTTCAGGTTCTGTAATGTTTCTCCAAAGTTTGTATAGCAAATATGTGATATGTCTAATAATAAGTCTCCGGGATTTGATGCCTTTCAGTGTACAACTTCTAAAGCTGGCTGCTCCTTATATAAGCAATTCTCTGCCTTTTATTGCAACCTTTCCCTTACTACATCGGTTTTTCCGGCATAATGGAAAAAAGCCAAAGTTACCCCTAGATTTAAAAATGGTGACAAATCAGATGTGGGGAACTATCGACTATTTCCGTTCTGCCACTTATTTCTAAAATCATGGGAAAGAGCTGTTCACAATCATTGTATTCGTACCTGGTTCACAAGGCCTTCTCTCGGAACCAATCAGGTTTCGGCGATCATTCCACAGCTACTACATTGCTTGATGTTCAGGATTTTATTTTGCAAAATATGGATGAGGGTCGTGCAACAGGTCAATTTTTCTTGACCTCAAGAAAGGCTTTTGACTGCCGTTAACCATTCTCTTATCATTGATAAACTTTCACAAAATTGGTATTACTGGTCTGCACTGACATGGTTTCGATCCATTCTCAGTGACAGAACTCAGGCAGTCAACATTAATTCTAATCTTTCTGACTTCAAAATATCAACATTGGAATCCCCCAAGGCTCTATACTTGGCCCTCTTATTTTTCTCTTTTTGTCAATAAGCTTCAAATAGTGTTAACTGTAAGTGTACTATGTATGCTGATGATACAACACTTCTTTGTACTTCGACAATCCACACACTCTTATTGGAACTTCAATCAACTTAAACAAAATTGCTAAATGGTTGATGTAAACAAACTCAAAACTTTGAATGCCAAGAAAAAACCAAGTTTATGGTATTGTGGTACATGTCATGTTCTCAAATAATTTTCAAAATGTTGTCTTGCCCACTGTATTGATATATTGAAAGGGTGACCAGTTTAAATATCTTGGGTTTTAATTTTGAATTTTATTGATTTTTTAGTTTTTTTGTTTTTTTAATTTTGTATTTTGTATTTCTAAACGTTGTGGTGTGTTATAAGAAGACTTAAAATATTATATTCCAAAAGATACTCTTATTATGCTTGCCAATTCAATTGTCATGCCACAATTTGATTACTGCAGCCACTGGTTGGTCTACTGTACTAACGATCTTATGAACACACTTCAAGTTCTTCAAAATAGATTAGCTCGAATAATTTTATCAGCTGACATTAGAGACTCCTGGTAAAGACTTGATGTGTGACACTGCAGTGGAACAACTTAATGATCGGTTTTGTATAACAATAGCTAATGCTTATTTTTAAATGCTTCAAAGGTCTTGCCCATGTTACCTTTCCTCTCAGTTAACTTTTATGCACTCAGTTAATTTTAAGGGTGCCAGAAGTCAAACCACAACTCTTATGAACCACCTTGGAAAACTAAATGCAGGGGAGAAACGTAAGGTCATATGAGACAACCAAAAATATGGAACAGTCTTCCTTTGATATCAGCTGTAACTATAATCAATGAGTATATATCAGCTTAAAGCATCTAAATTTGTAATCCCACAAAACCAGATTTTGTTACTATATACATGTCATAGTTTCATTTATACTCATTGCTTATTTATTTGGTTCTGTGCTTTAGTTATTTTTATCTTCTGTTAATGTCTGTATAAGTCATTCGTACAATGTGTATATATGCAGGGCCTCCTTGGAAATCAGTGACTTGTCAATGAAGGGGCTACCCGCCTAAAGAATGTTGAAATAAAAAAAAAAAATAAATTATCTTCTTGTTATAGTGAGGACGATCCTGTAATTTCATATGCAGTTATAGATCGTTATCGCTTAACCATTGGAACTGCATACATAAGTTCAGATAAATTGTACGAAACAATCGCTCAATTAGAATAACTCCAATATCATATCATGTATTACATCGCTCCTAGTCTTTGTGAGAATAAGTTGTATTCAAATTGTCAGGAGCCAATTCGGTCAGGTGGGGTGTGTATGGCGCTATTTCTTTTATGCTCTATAATATTAGGGCTGATAGTGGGAAGGTTCGATTGTAGTATTTAATCCCTTCCGCACCTATTTAAAGGCTCACCAAAAAGGGGATTAAGTGTAGTCGCGCCCGTCGTGTTGTGTGCTCGTACCGTAACGTCTACAGGTGTGTGTTCTCTTTAGTTCTATAATTTACTCGCGAGTTTAAGTTATTGTTCATGTCGTTTGTAGTAAATAAATGTTTAAAGAATGGCAATTCACAGACTGTTCTGTAGAGTTTTATATTTGTCTAACGACTGTGTAACGGTAACTGTTTTGAGTTAAACTCACCATAACAACATAATAACTTTCCTTTTCCTGTCTTTACGTCCTCTCTTTAAGAATTTATAGTCAGGTAGGACCTTCATGTGACCGTACAGTTGAGAACTATAGGCAATTTTTGCTGAAAATGATAGATTGGGTTGTGTAGAATAAGAAACTTCCGGGTGCCACCTGGGCATCCTTGGGCGATTTTTAGAAATCCCAAGATGGCGTCTCCATAATGATAATTATATATTCACCCTATATTATCAAACTATGGAGTTTCTAAATTACATATGATCCAATGAACAAGTGTATGGCCTTGTAACATTAATGGCCGACCAGATGATTTCCCGAGGAGGGCGCCCTCAATTTTTCCAAAAAAATCGTTTTTTTTGCATGAAACAAATGCTTTCCATCATACTAATCACTGTGTGGAAATTTGCTAAGCTTAAATCTAATTCTCATATGAAATACCCAAACTTTGTTTAAAATTCCGGATCCGGAATTTTTGTTATACACAGTATCCTATGGGACGTAATACTACAACTACACATCAATGTTTTTACTGCATCAAAAACTAAACATCCGATTCCCATCTCAAAATTTCGGAATTGTGATTTTAGGTTACTATCTTTATTTCTAGTGGACTATTTTTCATCATTATTACACAAAAAAATGAACTTTTCGAAATCTCTGGTCAGCGTTAAACATACTTAAATTCAAAATGGAAGCCAATCCAATACTTTTTAAATATGCCCTATTACAGCCAATAAACCCACCTGCGATAAAAATAGACTTGACCTACTTATGGGTTATGCTTATTAAACAACAATAAATATCTTTCTGATACTTTAAATTGTAACGGGCGACAATCATATGGCAGCCAAAACTTGAACATCTTTCTTCAAAAAATCTTGCCACCAAACTTGACTCTGTTAAAATACATATACTGTACCGGCGCCACCTATATAGCTGTATAGTAATATCACCTCAAAAGTCGTTCTCAGCGGTAGGACTCGTGGTGTAGATGGTTATCACGCTTGCCATGTACGCAAGTGACCCGGGTTCAAATCCCGGCGGTGCTCGTTTGAGGCTTTCTTCTTCTATGATCTTTCTTTCTGTCCCAATGGGACTTGTTCTTCTTTATAGGCCTATGGCCATTAAATAAACTACTTTAAAATGTGGTAATGGTGCGGACCATTTAGCACCTATGATTTACATTAACTACCGACATAGCGCCACCTTGGACTCTTATATATATTTAATATAATATATCTCTCTCCTTCTAATATATATAATATATATATATTATTATTAATAATATCCCAACTCCCTTAATCGCTTCAAACACCACCTGACAAAAAGCATTGGGCGCCTTGGGTTCGTGGGAAATTGCTCTAATGTTTCATCATCTTCGGATGACAATTCTTCGGGGAGCGTAACAATGGAGTCTTAAAATATACAATATATAATATTAAACACATTAATTATATGCGTAACTGTATTTAAAAACTGCTTTCTCGCTTTTAAATTGGAGTGGTTAAACATGGCACACATTCAAACCAACTTGCTGAGTCCGAAAAGACCACAATGTTCGATCATCTCAGGGTCTATTATCCCCTGGACTCCCATCTTGGCGGTACTGAAAAACATATTGTTCAGTCGGTTCGCAATTCTGAAGGGGGCACATAATGGTCGGCTGGGCGCCCACAAAGAATCAGAATAAAATTCTAGATCTATACGGCGCCCAACGCCCTGTACCGTAATTCATCGAGATCTGACCAGGAAGCCCTGTGCGTAAAGGCCATTTAAAGGATATACAGTGCGACAGTCGTTCTGTACGGCGCCCTGGGTCCGGCAAAAACTAAGGGGCCCCTCTAAATTCGCCCATTGTTAAATTAATATTAGCACATTGTTGGAAGGGAGCCCCAATTTTCAAATTGAGATTTGGGCACCAGTTGTGTTGGGGACTTGACTAGTAAGCCATACCTGTGACGATAAAGCTCAAAATGTGTAGTTGCCTCAAAAGAAGGAATTTTGTAATTAATATCGGGGATCCCCGATTAATAATTAATATATATGGAACCCCCAAATTTATATCCTTCCGGTGCCTGAAATTGAGCCATCTCACTAAAATAACCATTATATTTGATACGTGTGACCCAGCAGAACAGCTGATCGATGGGTACGGATACGTAGATGCACAAATTCTATTGGATGAGCAGGAAAGTGGCTTTTCCAGAGCCCGTTGAATTATTGGGGATCCCGATATTAATTCAGAATTTTCTTTGTAGCATATACCGTATTTTGAGTATTACCGTTAGCAGGTATAGTTACTGGCCAATTACAAACAAAACTATGCAGAAATAGCAACAACTTTGAAAATTGAGGTCGCCCTTCAAAAAATGTGCTAGTATTGCGTGAGAATATCTTAGTAGTGGAAATTTTAACTATCTAGCTTTCCAGGTTAGCCAAGGATGACTTTTTATTATTAATCTTTCCTGAGCGATCGGCACACAAGTGTCAAGAAAACCCCCATGTGCGCTTGGCTGGATTCGATCGGCAACCTCCCTATTTCTAGCACGGCGTTCTCACCAATAAGGTAACAGCCAGGCAAGAGGAGCAGATATTGGCATTAAGTTCGATAGGTGTCCAGCACTTTCCTATCGGAAAGCATCAGCACTGTATATTTACATCTACATAATTTACGGGCATACAAGCGTACATGGTTCTTCTTTTCAACAATCGTGTGCACTGAACACCTTCAAGGCAAGATTAATATAATAAGTCATCCTTGTCGCCCCATATTTTAAAAGTCCTTATTTGAAGAAAAGTGGACCATTACAGATGTATCATTTTGAAGGAATTTTCTGAACGTATCAACTCTCAGCGTCGAAAACAGGAGGGGTGTCTAATAAGATGTAACCTTATTCATTAATGCATGGACCGAGTGGATTGTTGAGAGCCTGTCAGACCCTAAAGGTCCGTTCAGACTTCAACTGCACTGCATTGCGTGCAGTAAATTTTACTGCCAATGTTCGTCACTTCCGTGCCCTCCTAATCGATTTACTGCAGGTCAACCCAGGTCACTGCGGTCACGGATTGCAGTTACGTGCAGAAACTTGCGATGGATTGAAGGCAAATTAGCATACGCCACCACTGACTGCACCCCATGCATCTGCTGCATCGCCAGTTAAACTAATTTAACTTCGTGCAGTACTGCATGCGTTGCAGTACTGCAAATGATTGCAGTAACGTTTTGGTAGGCGCAGTGCAATGCAACGCACTGCAATGCAGTGAAGATGAACGACCTAAGGGTCTGCACAAATGTTTAGATGGTTTCTAGGCAACATTGACCCGCTGATTCCAAATCTCGATGGTGCAAATTTGGTATGCTTGAGCTTTTGAAATTGGGAGAGGGTAAATTAGCTGGGGTGGGGGTCTGGATATATTGGAACCATTTCATATGGGATTTGAAAACTCCTCAAGATTATCGCGTGGGAATATAATTCTAATGATCCGATTTGTTTCAATCGGTTTCCAATTTGTCATAGAGCGTGATGCCACAAGATATATACAGATACTTTATGTAATCAGCTCAAAGGTACTTAGCAGAGGATTGAGTGCTGATCTCCCATAGGGCCCTGTTGGCCCATCATACTTATCCCCCATTATACTCAGTGTCAAACAAATAACATTTATGTGACAACTATCCAACACCATGAAGAAGTTGAGCCCATTTTGAGAAGAACTGGCATTCTAAACTATTTTACCACCTTGATGACCTTGAACCATTAAGCCGTGTGAAATATTTTTAATTGTCCTAGATATAGCAGACTTTGCCGTTTTAATCCTAGCACCAGATGAATATGTATCTTTTAACCCCTTATGATTTGTGGTAAATATTACCATGTTTAATCACCCTTCCATAATATCTCAAAATGCTCAAGGATGGAAAAGTGCATCATTCAAGATTTGAAATCAGCAGGTTTCAATGTCGCCTATAGAACCATTCACATCATTTTGTCCAGAATCTTGCGCCAAGGTCATATGCGAGGGCATATGGGTTTGCACTAATAAAAAACCCTTACACGCTGGAATTTTTAAACGAAATTGTTGTTATTTGCTTATCGGCGTTTTGAAGGTTTCCTTTTTTTAATTTTATTGTTTAAATGCAAATCGCAAGTTTAAAGAAAAGGAATGCAAAACTTAAATGTTGTTTGAACATTCTGGTGTTCCCACCGAAGGAACTAAATATAATCAGTTGATCACACTTCGACTGATTTTCACTTCATACAAATCTATAACAGCCGTAACTAGGCGTTGCTTTCAGCGCATATTTTAAAACATAAATTTATAAGACATTCTCTCCACATTTTCCAAGAGTACTTGGTGTAATAAGCGTATTGATTTGATTACAGGTTATCCTCAGTGTAAGCACAAAATTAGTCTAAAAGACTTTCATTGTGAGATAATATAGCTTATTTTCGTGAGCTACATAAATCCTAAATGGAAGTATTTACACCAGGCCAATATGAAGGGCATTTCCGAATTCTAGGTAAGATAAAACAATTGTGCAGCCAATAACAATATCTAACCATTTTCACATATTCAAAGTACGATTTTTTTAAATCTCTTATCCCCTTCAGACATCGAACCCCCAGTCATATAGTGATGTTTTTTCTGCTGGCAATCTTCGGTTCCTGTGACTTGGAGTTTACCAACAGCCAAGGACAATTCAGGATCAACTGTACATATATCTTCGAGTATCCCTCCTGGCAGTGACTTCGGAATAGGATCTACAAATGTAATATTCACGGCAAGAGATATCTATAATAATGTGGCAACACATACACTTAATATCACTGTTATTGGTACGTATTGCCTAACATTAATGTGTTATTCCTTAGTATAACAAAATTGTCGAAGGTATAATTCCTTCGTGTGTGAATGCTGATGTATTTTATTTTTTTACCTCAGCCAATGCACTGTGCAGAGCTAAATTGCTTGGGAATGTGTTGATCTGTCAACAACTTCACAATACTTCGTGTTGATAATGGATTTTGATGACACCCGAATACAATGACGTTTGGGTGGAGGGATTAAGATAGTGTTACGAAAATTGGGTTCAAAGGTCATGTAGTGATCATTTGAGATAATTGAGTCAAAATACTTAAAATGTCTTGTTTTTCTATAGTTTGAAGGGTGCTGAATCAGATTTGGGAATATAAGGTACTTTGTAAAATAAGGGGGTAAAATTAGTACATGGGTAAATTTGAAATCAAGTTAAATTGTGTTTAAATGTACACCAATGTATTTGCCTCATTAAAAAAGGTATAGTTTGTCTAGGTTCGGACTACAGCCCTGATAAGGTTCAAGGTCATCCTGGGGCCAGAAATATACAGTGCTCATAATTTGTCGAAACTGGTGTCAATTTATTGCTCTGGTCATACTGAAGCAGAAAATACATTTTAATTCTTTGGGTGACAGCTCTGTTTACAATTATGAAAGTCAAGTTTTGGTGACCACTATAGACCATGTAGACCCTTGTCTATACATTTTGCTCACTAATTACGACACCAAATGCCCAAACATTGTAAAATAAGGCAAGACGAAGAATTTGACACCAGTTTCAACAAAATTTTTGAGCACTGGGTAAGGTGCTGTACCTGTTTAACTAAAGGTCGGAACCTAGACAAACTATACCTTTTTTAAGCCTTATAATGAGATAAATAACTTGGGTACTTTAAACACAATTCGACTTGATTTCAAATTTACACCTGTACTAATTTTACCCCTTTATTTTACAAAGTTCCCCATATTTCCCAGAGGTTGTACCCCAAAATTTTGATTCAGCACATTGTCAAACAATAGAAAAACATCCTTAAACCTTCTTCCCCAAACTTGAGAATAGGGTTCTCATTTATAACCCTACTATGTAAACAATCAGGGCCGTAGCCAGGGGGAGTGTGGGGGTGCGACACCCCCCCCCCCAAATGACAAAGGTCCGCTTTATCATGTTGAAGGTCCGCTTTATCATGGTGAAGGTCCGCTTTGTCATGGCGCTTGTTGAAAAGCTTACGTTGTAAGTGTTGTTATTAACCATGTTAACTGAATAACTATAAACTATAATATGTCAATGCACTGGTCCAATACTACTGTATTACGCATACTACTATTATTATACTGTTTTTTGAACGCCGGTGTCTCATTCTTCCTTCCCCCGCATAGGCCTAGGGTTATTGAGGGTTTATTTTGAAGAAACTGTTAATGCAGAGGGGGAAAGAATGCTATAAACATGGAATAGTCGGAGGAAAATGCTAACTAGTTTTTCGTAATTTTTCTCAAGTAGTAAATTTTGAATTGAAACTAGTCATATTCACCTATGCACGGTCGCCATTTGCCGATAGAGCCTCGCACTGGCATTGAATAGAGGAGGTTATTACATACAATGCCATCACCTCTGATGTAAGGTCATTGGTTTTGTTTAGAAAGACTCAAATTAAGGACTGTTTAGAAAACGCTTCCATCTATTATGGTGTCAGGTTCGCGGCTGCTCCTCCTTAAATGGGCACCCAAAACCAGTGAAAAGAGAGAATTGGCACTTTGCCGGTCTCGAAGCTGGTCTCGGAGAGATGAGGGCTCCAAGACCGAGACCCAAGGGTTTTAGACCAAGACATGGCCAAAGTGGTATCGAGACCGAGACCAGCGGCCTTGACCACACCACTGTTTTCTTCATCCGCCATATCAGAGGTGAAAGGTAATATAGGTTTGAAATTAACGTTTCTAGCAAATGCAAGAAATGTATCACAAAATGGAAAATGTTGAATTTAACTTGGAGGATATTGACATGATTTTTTTCCATTTGTCATGGCGAAATGTTGCTGTCCGAGGGTGAAATGACATTTAAATAGTATCGCTGTAGATTATATAATATATATATATAATAGATCTGTAGATATATATATATAGAATATGTGTAAAGAAATCATTGGCTGAAGCGGGATTGGAACCGGGCGATCTCCTGGAATGCCGCAACCAGTGTTGGGATCATACCAAAAAGCTACCAACGAGCTAAAACGCTATTCAGCCCTTGTGTTGGGGGTGATATATAGAGAGAGTAGAGAGAGAAAGAGAGAGATAGAGAGAGAGAGCTGGAGATGAGAGAGAGATATATATAGAGATAGATATATAGATAGATAATATAGAGAGATAGAATGAGATATATATATATTATATATATATTATAATAGGATTCATCTCGAACTTCATGAACAGTAGTTAGGCAAAACAAAAAACAAAAAACAGTTGTCAAGGGCGAATTTCATTTGGTTTTCTGACTTTTTCTTTCAAGGGAGTAAAACACCTAAACAACGTTAATGGCGCTATTAGACCGTTTTTAAAAAAAAATGCGCGCGGTCGTCTGAGACTAGCCTTGTTTGTTCTTGGCCTAATACTGAAAACGGACTAGCATCTATTGGTGCCTTGAACAAGGCTAAAATCAAAAATTAAGAATGACAACTTTATTCATTAATTATTTACGACGAATTCTATTTTAATTTATTTTGTTTTACAGGATGGACAGCGAGTACTTGCATGAGACATGGTACGTGTTCGGTTAATAGCTGTGATACTGAATTGCTACTGCGGACGACTCCTTCTCGGGAAACGGTGCCCAACAGAAACTAACATCAAGTATTCCAGTGACTTAGAGTAATGGTAGAGTTAGGGTTAATCCTACACTAAAACCTCGCCCTAAAACCCTAACTCTTAAACCCTATCCTCACTTTGTATCTTTAAAAAATTATACAAAACATCTCTGGTATGTGAAAAAATAAGTAAAAAAAAGGGAAAAAAGAGGTGTGGTATGCGACCAAAACACCCTTCACAAAAACTCCTCAAATGGAAGTGATAGAGTACGTGTGTGCGTGTGGGGGTGTGTGTGTGTGTGTGTGCGCGCGCGCGCGTGGTGTGGGTACAATTCAAGCAAGCACGTCCTTGTTGCAATGTAAATATCAGGTATTGCTTTATTCTGTTAATAATAATTTCTAAGATACAGCTCGTCACCCAAATATTTCTTAACAGGAATCAACCTGAATATCCATTAAATCGAGAGGGCAAAAAATGGTTCGACGGGGTGAAAGGTGGGGTTGACAAATTAAATTACAAAAGAATGCTTCTAATTGTCATTTTGATGGACATAACTAATTATAAACTCTTAATTGTCAACTATTCAACTTTAATTGTAATGCACTAGAAATGAACAATTAAACGGACAATTTCGTCATTCACTAATATGTCATACATTTTTAAAAATGAAATTTTATAAGTATGAAATATCAATGATGTAAAAAATTAATTTAAAGCTTATAATTGCTATTTGAAAAATTATGAAAACATTTTTAGCTATTTTCTTGAATGATCAAAAAAATTAAAATGCATGAAAAACTTGACAAAAGACGCCTTTCAGACAAATTAATGTTTTAATGAAGCTTTCAGGCCAGAGTCTATCTTTGAAGAAATTGAACGCCATGAACTTCTTTACAAGGCTGGGGTTAGATATGTTTAGAAAATCTGAAGACAAATAACTGAGACCTGATGAAAACTGAAAGTAGACAAACCCTGCAATCAACACAAACGATCACGCTAAGTCAAAGGACTATTGCCTCACTAGAATGTTAAAACATGCTAATAAACTATTCTCAGTACGCGCCTAACTGCAATGGGGGGAAAGTCTTATTGCGACGATCTACTTTGAAAATAAGACAAATTCTTTAAAGCAAGTAATGTAGTT
>JAMKCH010026077.1:0-17759 GCA_023653785.1 Ophioderma brevispina
TTAAACAAATTAACTTACCATTGTTCAATCACAGGGAGTCAGTTATTGAAAAATCACTCCATATCAAGCTCAGTTCAGGAACATATGAAAAACGGCTTAGAGAGGTTTTTGTTTTACATCTCTAAAATATGATTTGCACAAAAATACGTATATCAGCGTCCATCAATTACGATTTAAAAACTAAAGCTGAAAATTTCTGTAAATAAATGGGAATTAAACTTAAAATTCAATATCGCACTGTTTTTCAAGCGGAATACAAACCTTCTATCTATGGTTTCACTTTAGCTCCCAAGGTTGTTGTAGGTTAAATCATGAAATATTGACTGAACCAAAGTAAACTTTGGTCTACACCAGCTATCTTGACTTTCTTATTAGGAAATTGATTTTTGTTTTGAACTCGACATTATTCGTTGTAATCTCGGGGATATTTTTTTATAATCCTCAATTATTCAAATCCCTTCCATGTAACAATTTATTTGGGGTTAAATGTTTTTACTCAAATAATGATGAAAAGACCATGCTACTCTATGTAAACGATGCATCTTTATTTGGGCCAAATCGGCCAAACAGGATTTTAAGTCTCTCGTAAATAGGCATAACCTTCTTCCTCAAATCCAAATGACACCAAGTAAACGATTTCGACAGCCTGTTTATCCCTCTTTTATAACCAAACCAAACATTGAGCAAAAAACTTATTCGTAACTAATTTTATTTTTTTTATTCTGAATTGTAGTGGTTTTTTTTTTAATCACACTGTATAAATTAGCAATTATTTTGAAGGCTTCATAGGTGTTCAGGAAATATTTTCTCAATGTGGTTGACATGACATGATCAAATTATTCATCATGTACGGATTAACAACACTATATAGTTTGTGCTATCTCAGAATTATCATGCCAAATATCAGTTTTACCTAAAATTTGTACAGGGTCAACAAATTAAAAAATCATACATTTTCTTTAAAAGGGTTGCAAATGGTTTGTTCAGCAAGTTTGCAGTTTTAGTAAGGAAAAAGAATAACTTGCGATACCGGCGGTGTTTGTGGGTATCCTAGTAAGTACAAGGGTGCACAACGAGCGATTATATCATACTGGGGGACCTATTGATCTTGTTCCAGATAGTAATCATGGTAATACGCAAACATCACATCAGGTGTTTCACTCTGTCGTTTCTGAATCTCCTTGCCTAGGCGAACAATTCGATTATCCACTGTAAGGAAATAGGAGAATCTTAAACTTGACCCCTGCAACAAATTGTAGTAATTATAGATCAATTTTTGACCTGAGATTGTAAACTACTTAGTTCGCCAGGCGACAAGATGAATTTGTGCGCTTGGGCCGGATATTCGAACCAGTAACCTCCGTAGTACTAGCACGGCACTCTTAACTAAGTGAGCTAAAAAAACCCGGGGTTGATAGAGGAGGTGATTAGCTTTTAATCAGTAGGTTGAAACAGGCTAACTTTGGTGGTTATAGGTATGGCGGGTTTCTCCATAAATGCTCGCTTCCAGAAAGCCACCCAAGCCAGTGTTTTCGCTTTTTTTGATCACTTGCAATAGAGCAAAACATTATATGAGTGTGGATGGGATCACAATATTTAGTAGCAGTACTCTTGTTTTGGGTATACACGATTATGAAACCACTGTCTTACGCTGCTGAAGAGTCTTGTTAAAGCAATATTGCAAGTTTTTGAAGAGCGCCCCAATTTCAAAATTTGATATTTTTGCACCAGTTACGTGAATTGTCTAGGAAACTATACCTGCGAACGAAAAATGCTAAAAAATGCGTATTTTCACAAAAACAAGCGAAGTCAATGATGAAATAGTGCCTCCTCGAGAAAATAAACCAATTAACGTGACTTGCCCAGCCGAAATATTAAAACACAACTAAGGGATGAGAGTAGACACGGAAATGGCGCGTATTCCCGGGTATTTACCATTGGCGGCCGTTCAAGAAGCCGTTGAAAGTATTATCGGGGATCCCCGCTAATTAATTATTCTAGTACAAAATTCCTTCGTTTGTGACACCTAGACATTTCGAGCTTAACCATTCCACAGGATAGTAGACTAGGCCAGTTACAATGAAATCCGGCCGTTGTAAAAATCTCCAAATTTCTGAAAAATTGGGGGGCGCCCTTCAAAGAAATGTGCTAATATTGCTTTTAAAAGAGACAATGACCACATTGACAAATAGTGCGCCCTCAAGATTGTTCAAAATCGATTATTTTTGCATGGTTGTAAAGCTTCTATATAACCACACCCAAAAAGAAACTCCCCACCCCTGAAAATTGTCGCCAAGTTCAAACGATACATCGACATATACATTATGGGATATAATTGGAAGCGGTGTTGATTTACACGTATTTTGACACCTCATTTGGTGGTGATGATGAAGTATTGTTTGAAGTTATTCACTGACCGAACGCCACCCGGGGATTTAAAGTGACAGTAAGCCTATTAGAGAAAGAGAATTGTCATGCAGTTAAGTAAGAGGATGCACTGGTTCCTTCGTAACAGTGTGATTGTCAATAGGATTTACTGCAAACTTTTAAAATCTGGGGGGGGTTGCGGTAAAGTGAAGGTCAGGCAGCGCAAGAGATGGAGAAACATTTGGACGAAGAATTGCACGACATACCAGTTTCAGACGATCCTGAATATAAGTGCCAGAAGCAAAATGAATGCAAGAGTTGGCTAAAATAAAAGTGGGTTGGATTCAAACCATTAATGAAGACTCAACTTTAAGTGCTTGAATCAGCCGCCGAAGTATGATTACACATTTGGACTTGAAAATGCACGCATTTTGTCTTTGAATCGCGGTCAGTCAGCCATGAAGTAACGGGATGTCTCATTTTCAATAGAAGTTACTCTGTTGCAGAGTAAGCCTATAAGAAGGGAATCACTATGCAGAGAAGAAGAGGATTGCACTAATTTCAATTTGTGGACAGTATGGTTGTCAATAGGATCTACTGCAAATCCTGGGGCTGGGTTCGGTTTCAAGTGGATAACTCCAACCAATATCCATCGATCGCCACAAATAAGGTTATCAAAAATACGCGTTAATAACACGTTCCAAGTTAATCCCATATGTATAACAAGATGTATCGTTTGAACTTGACCGGAAAATTTCCGGGGTGGGGAGTTATTTTTGGGTGTGTTTAATAAAATGCCTCACCCGAAATGTTTTTAAGACCAAATCAGCTTCCTGATGGGTAAACAAGAAAACGATGTATTGTAATTGAACGTCGCCGGCGACGTAAATTCAGCAGAGCACGAAATTCGCGTTTAACACAAGAACACGCAACTCCGTATGCAGGTTTCTCACGCTATGATTACACTGTTTGACCGGTCGATAACCTTTGTTGGTTGAATCATTCAGTGAGTACGAGTCAAACAAATCTTTTCATGTAATAGACACATTTGTTGATTCAAGTTAGGAAAAAACTTAACGTTGGCCTACAAATACCTGGATGTCTGTATAATCAGTATCAAGTCCCTATTGTTTTGGGGGTAGGTGATTGTATGTGTAAAAATATATCTCTTGTTCTTCCATGGCCTAGACTATACATTTGAGAGCAATTGAAGAAAGATTTTCATATTTGTGAAATGTGCCAGATGCCGCTTTAAGGAGTTTGGAGTGAGATTCGGGAACTTCGGGGTAACTAAGGACTTGCCAAGACTCGGTTGTTAACCATGAAGCGTAGCCAATTCTCGGCGTGCTTATTCAACGCAAAAAATTCACGGGCGAGAATTTTACGCGAGCAATGCATACGCACATGCAAAACGAGAGCGTTTAGTGGAACAATCGCGCGTTTTCACAGTAATCGCCAAAACACAAAATAATTCAACCATTTCGCTAACCGTATTGTGGTACATCTTTGCCAAGATGCCGGTTTCTGTCATTATTCGGCCCGGATATTCTCTTCTCGGCCGATAAATGTTGAGATGAATAAGTTAAATTTTTGGAACTCTAAAATTAATGTTGGGAACAATGGATTCCGAATGACAGAGTGATCCCCATAAGCCTATTCACAATTAATTAGACCTAATGTAGTTTGTAACTTTTGGCTAATTTTTCTAAAAAAAATAAAAAAAATAAAAAAAATAAAAAAAATAAAAACATTACTTTAAAAAAAATAAATAAAATTATGTTCTTTAAATATTTTAAAATGTGAGACCTGGATTACGTGTTACTTACAAAGATTGAAAAAACTTTATACTAAGTACGAAAAGCAAATTACTTCAAAATGACGCATTGTTCCTGATACGATACTGTTGAATAGTGAACCACAATTGAAAATTCACAAGATATGCAGTTAGAAATAGTTTTTGTGAGAACCATATGCACTTTTTCACAAGGTTCTGAGAAAAATGACACAAATTATGTCAGGAAAGAAAGAGAAAGAAAAGGAATAGAGTTATAATTGTAAAATTAAAGTAGATATGATAAAATTTGACATTTCAATTATAAAAAACGGGAAATAGAAAATGATGTAAACGTTAAAAAAAATAAAATAACTATCGATAATAAAAAGTGCGATTACAATTGAGTAATAGCGCATCTTAGCGGTGACCAGTAGCACGCGCGTGATTTCCACCGAGATGCGTAGTCGTTTGCGCCTCTGAACGTGTAGGACGCAAAGGTAAAGTAAGCTGCAATTGCTATGAATTTCCCAGAAATTACTCGTCTTGTTCTAATTATTTAAAAAGTAAGAGGGAAACCAATTTTTTTCTATTTCGGTATTTCAAAAAGCTCTCTCCGGGCATAAAACATATGTGAAAACAAAAATTTTCTTTAGAAGATTTTGCTATACTTATGAATTAATTTGTCGACAGTTTGTTATTTCTCCATAGTACCCTACCGTAAACTGTCAGAAAATTACCTTTTTGAACGATTTTTTCTCAAAAAGTAACAAGGAACCCCCCATTTTTTATTTTAAAAATGTTATCAGCATAGTTAAAAACACCATATATCAAAAATCAAAGAAATTCTATAGGCGAATTCTCTCTCGCTCCAAACCCCTTAAAACTGAGTTTGGGCCCGCGAGGGCGCGAGGGGGTAGATTCTAGAAGCGCCATGTCATCAGAAAAAATCAGATCGTAAGTATAGTTTGGTGGTGGTACCTCTTAATCGCGTGGGTTGTGTTACAATTTCAGAGCAATCCAATCCCAGCGTGGTTTTCGTTAAGGATTAATCACGACTATGATTGGGGGGGGGGGGGGGGCTGTGTGACTTATTATGGCTAGACTTAGTCACATGGCACAAAAACACGTGACATTTGAAGTACTGATGGTATTTTGCACTGTATGTCGGGAACGAATAACAATGTAATGTATAGTTGCCAGTTCCTGAGTTTTAAGTTTCTTTTATATTGACCCGAATCCGTGGCTTACAAACCATTGTCAATACTTTTACTTACAAAGGAGTTATCTACTATTGAAAGATTGCCCCTGGCTTTGCATGAATTGAAAGAGGACCAAAAGAGTTGCGTTGATATTAACTAGTGGGAGGCCCGAGCTTCGCGCGGTTCTCCGCTAGCCTGAGTAAACGGGAGAGAGACGTTATCACTTGAAACAGGACCGGTGTGGCAGGATGATATAGTCCTCAGGCTCACAGTCCGGGAACAAATGTGAACAAAGGGGCAATCGATTCAGTTGACTCTTCACTGCACCACAAGGGGCATGAGATGCATCATATTGCTGGTTAATACCCATGGGGGGGGGGGAGGGGCACTCGCCTCGTGGAGGGTGACGGGTTAGGGTAGGATGGTAACTATTTGCCACGCTGAGAATTCTGTATAAGTTATAACAATAAGCAGTTAGTGGCATGTGAGATGGCTTTCCAAATTGTGTAGGTCATTTGGGGATGCCATTCTAAAAACGAACAACAAAGGCTTATGTATTCATTTGACTCATTTAAATGCATTTTCCACGCATCATGAAAATAATTTGAAAATGTTTTATAACAAGAAAAGACAAAATTGACCAAAATTTCATCTTTGAGCGAATTACTCGCCTGCCCGCACGCAAAAAATTAGACCCCAATTTTCATGCACCGCATTGTTCACCCAAAGCACCCCAGGTATTTGAAAAGGTCACCCAAAACCCCATGTATTTTGAAATGTCACCCAAGACCACATTTTTTGGAAAGTTACACTGCACCTAAAGAACCCTTTTGGGCGGAATATTTTGAAAATTTCACCATAAGGACCCCTATTTGTTGAGTCCTCTGTCACCGCCGAATGCCCCCGTGTTTGGAAGCGCCAGCCCTACACCAATATCCATTTCAGTTATGTGACACCCCCCCGGGTATCCGGTACGTCGCGTAAATATTTCCCTGGAAATGGTGTTCAACACAATACGGAACGATTACACCCATGTCCATGATGTCACAGTGTGCACGTTTAAAAATCGTTTGTTTGTTTGTTTTGTAACAACGATTTCAAACTTGGCAAAGGGTAAGTTGAAATCGGTAGCGCCAATTTTGCTTACGCCACGTGCTTACACAAATTTAAATGCCATTAAAACTTAGGGGGTGTCACCTGGAAACAAACACGGTTCATCTCTAAGACACATGTTCTACATCCATGGTGACATAATCTTTCGGGACACCCTCTAGAATTTTGTAAATATGGTTAAAGTGGCAGCAAATTCGCATTTTTGCATTCGATGATCAAACTCGTGACGATTATGGGTATTCTGGCAAGTCGAAATTATCAACGACAGCATTTTTGATAGTAGCACTAGGAGTCACGCAGCGGCGGTTAGACTATGCATGAACTTTGGACAAAGGGTGGCAAGTACGTCTCTGCAGGACGCCTGGGGTTACCATTTTTATCCAAATCGGAGCAATTTAAAATTTGACCACTTGTACAACTGAAATTTGAACCCTTATTATGATTTTGCTGTTTTTGCCTATAACTCGAAACTTAGGGGGTAATATTACAAACGATACCTTTTTGAACCTTATGTTAGACCCATAAACATGCGTGTTGTGCTTTTCAACATGATGGATCAATTTACAAATTGACCCCTGTACAAACTTTGTTTTGGCACCCTTGCGCACTTAAGAATCACGTTCAGGGTTCTTTCGTCCTGTCAAACAATTTTTATATCACTCAAACCTTTTGTCCTGGATGTGTTACAAATGTGTGATAGTCCTGGGTTATTTCATTTCAGGTGTGAATCTAATTACATTTGTAGGCATCCGAGGGGAAAATCCCAATTTAAGACGTTTCGGCCATGTTTAACACGTAAAAAGCGAAATTTGACGCGAAATAAATTCTGATTTTTTTATAGTTGTCAAGGAATATTTTCTTATTTCAAAACCGTTGGAGTTGAAGATTCAAACTCCACCGGAAGGGGTATTTCTGATTTTTTTTGTACTAATACGAACGAGGGACGAGGTCGTGGAGGTCATGGGAACACCCATGACGACCCACATCAAAGGCAACCCAGCTTGGCTTGGTAGGTTTTCACTACATATTGCTGTACATTTTCATTTGACCGTTTTTGGTGAATTGCTAGAATGAATGAGGCTTGGCCGCCACCGCCTGGGATTAGTAGCGTGCATGGCACCAGTGCTAAAAACAAACAATGAATTAAAAAACAGCATAAGCACGGCGGGTCGCTGTTTGGCACATTGAACATGTTTAATGTATGTTACCAAATATGGGTTATAACAAGTCACTACCCCTGAAAAAGTAACCCTCAAAAATAAGCCATTTATCAATTGCTGGAAACTTTGTTCTAACGAGTACTGATTATTTTCTTATTTTATTGCATGCCTGGTTTTAATTATCTTCATAATGCAAAATTACCTAATTTCTACAGGAGGAAACATAAATACACATTTGCCAAAATATGGAGTGTGGTTAAGCACCTGTAATTAACCTGAATGTTAATCTGTATTAGCTTGTATTTTGTTATATTTAAGTTATGGTGCACAATATGGACAATGTATACCAATTTAATCAGATAGTTGTAAATTGTAATAATTTCCGTCAAAGGGTCTTTAAAAATTTTCCTGAGGAGAAACTGTGTGTAAGTTTCAAATACACAAGAAAAGTGACGTTGATGATTTTAAATATCTATTTTGACAATTGAAGATAGTGATTTCACTCGCTATGTATGTCTTATTTTTTTTCCGAATACCTGGTAGTGAGCTTATTTGCTAACGGAACGACCAAATTTGGTCCGGGGGACTCCTTGACTAATATTTAAACAGGTGTATAAGGTTTCTTAAGTACCTCCTTTTAATATAAAGTTCGAGACATGGCATGTGGACATATCACCAACCAAAGATTATGTAAAGTAACCTAGAGCTGATAACTATTTAACTCTAAACCCCAAAATATGTGTGTTCCGTCACTTTGTTTGGTTTGTTATTTGCACAACCATCACCTATAGACGTATTCAATATGACGTCAGCCACCAGACATGTTGGTGGACAAGACGGCTTTACATTCCAGGACTACAATTAATTAAGCTGTCAATCGATCCATTGTATAAGCGATTGCACGGGGATCATTGACAGGTGAATGTATTGTAGTACTGGAATGCGCCTATCTTGTCCACCATCATGCCTTGCTATTGAATGACGGTCTATTGGTAAATTTTAAAGGCACGACAGTGATCCATCAAAAGAGTCAAAATGTTTCAATTTGCAGATGTGTGTGACCACCAGATCTCACACCATCATCACTGCAGAGGTCGGAACATTCTGCGGATACATGCCATCAGAAGGGAAAAAAAACTTGGAGTGGGGAATTAAAAAAACAATAGCCTATATTTATAGGCTAAAAAGTATACTAAAGCCTTGGCAGACTTTTGAACTGACGTGTAGTCACATTTTACAACCATCAAGTAACACAGTTTCTCCTCAAGTCTTTGCCCTGTTTGTAAATGTCACAAATGAGGATTGGTTTCAAAGTTTCTTACCTTCGTGGTAACTTAGGGAACTCGTGGACCCTCGAAGCTCCTCAAGCACCACTCCTCTTAGCGTAAACCATTCGTGTTGCACCCTAACCCAGATTGAGAATATTCTTCATTTCCTAGTTCACCCTTGCAAATATAGGCTAAAAATAGGGAAAGAACAAGAATATAGGATATATAGGGAGCATAAAGAAAATAATGAGGGAAAATATTGGAAATTTGGTATTATTTTTTACTGGATGGTGGGCGCCTTTCCATGTGTATAAATCAGCAGCATTTTAATTCTTATGAATATGTGCAAAAACTGAGCCGTCTCTGCTGTATTGAACAATATTAACATGAATATTATTCCCATAAGGTTAGTAATTACATAAATGAAGAGGGGGGTGCTTTCCTGACTGTGCCCCTAGCCCTATTTGTATTTGTTTTGAGGATCTGGTATCCTGCAGAGTATCAATTATTTAAGTACTCTCTAATGCAAAGAGTGCATTTCACTCTTTAGAAGAGTGACTACAGGGCCCCACTCCGAAAAGAGTGAAATTTCACAGACCCTTTGAAGAGTATGTTGTTGTTCAATTTTGTCTTGAATAATGTAAAAAAATAATAAAATGTATCATTTGTAAATATCAAGAGAAAATTTGACCAAAAAAAGGTTTTTTGAAGGTGTGAAATTTCACTCTTTTCGAGTGGGCCCTGTAGTCACTCTAATAGAGTAAAATTCCACTCTTTTGCATTTAGAGAGTTATAATTAAGCCTTGAAGGTTGACCTTATTTTGATGTTGGACCAATATCCAAGGAAGTTGCATTTGCATTTTTTTCTCAAAACATGGTCAAAGGTCAACATGGGTCATTAAAGGTCAATCTGTGTACACTCTGTATAATCTTTGGCCAGTGGTTCAATTTGAGCATGAATTCAACATAATAGTTAATACCTCATTTGCCTAAGGAACTTTGCAAGGTCCACAGCTCACATCAAGGCTCATCAGATTCAATCTGTGATCAACCCATATGTGTTTTGGGCTGGTTAATTTTTTTAGCATTGTATGGTTATAGCACTAACTTGCACCAGAAATGATATTTAATAGTTTTAACCACATTAGTTCAAAGGTCACATATGGGTCTTTAGAGATCAACCACACACCTGGTGAATCTTGGGCCAGTAATTCTTTTCACAAAGTATAAGTTTAATTGATCAATGTGTATAAGAGTGACCAAGAGTTGACATTATAGCCATCAGAGGAATAAGAGTAGAAAACACAAATACAATTTCCCATATTGCTTACCTTTGCTTTGACCTGCCAGATCTGCAATCTCATAAACCAAATGTTGTGTTAAGCCAATATGGTTCGTGGTGCAAGAGTTGTCATTTCCCTCAAAAATGCGCTCAGAAAATCTTGAAAATGCAAGTCGTCCAGGGCTTGTGCCTGAGCAAAAAATAAAATCTTGAAAACACAAAAGACACATTTGTAAGCAAAATCCTCAAAAAGGGTATTTTTTAAACCAAAATGACCCTTATGACTGGTACGGTTTCAAATCCAGCTGCACACCCTCCAACCAAACAATCTGAGTATCCCCCCTCCCTGGAGAACAATTCAAAATTTGCTTCATTGTTGTGCAGTCCGAGTTTCCAACACTGACTTCTGTATATATTTTAAAGAATATTAAAGCCCGTGGTTCTATGATTTCTGACAAAGATATTTTGTTTTAAGTCTAACCTAAAGGATTTGCTTCAAACAAAGTCATCAAAAATCCAGAAAGTCCGAAAATTGACAAAGGATTTGAAAGCTGACTCTTATACAACCATGCTAATTTCAGATTGAGATACCAATGCTGTAACTTGTGTTAAAGTCCCTTATAATGAAAACAAACATTTAGATTCTGAAAGGCAAATACTTTTTGATCAATTCTGTTAAACATCAGGCAAGGGAAATATAAGGGCATTTTGTTAGTTTATGGGAATTATAGGGAGATGGGTAAAAATATAGGATTTATCGTGGACGCTTGGTATCCCTGAACTCTTTTGCGTCATGGCCATCAAAGGTGGATGACCAATCGAACCAATCCTCGTCACCCCCCCCCCTCGTTCAAATCATAAGCCTGAGAAAAGTCATATTTTCTCATACCCCATTTGAATCCCAGTCTCAAAATACATCGGTCCTCGACCGCATTTGTCTCCTGGCGTCGCGGTTTGTAATGAACGGTCTCATTTGACCTTTGATCTTGGGCATCTGACCTTTGACCTCATTAACAAACGAGGGACCCAATGTTGCACCTATGATTCCAAGTTTGGTTCCAATTGAACTCACTTTTCACTTTAGGTTCAATTTTACATTTCAGCCTATCTTACAACTTGACCCATCCTGGACCTTTGACCTTGGCATCTGGACCTTTGACCTCATTAGCAATAGGGACCCAATGTTGCACCTATGATTAAAGTTGGGTTCCAATTGAACATCACACTTTTCAATTAGGTCAATTTTACATTTTCAGCCTCCTTTACATACAACTTGACTCACATGACCTTTTTGACTTAGTTTTTGTGACCTTTGACTCATCAGCAATGCTGAGCGATCCCATGGTGCATCTACGACTGAAGTTTTGGTGAAAAACTCCATCAAAGTATGCGGAGATTACAAGCAAATGTTAAATCTTTTTCACAACAACAGACTACAGCCACAGGGACGAAGTGATGATCCCTATTTGTTTTTTTCCCCCCCCTTCCTGCATCTCAAGGCAGCGACACAAAAGGTTTTCCGTGATTTTATGAACACAAACTTCTCCAAAGCTTGATGTGTAAACTCATTTTTAAAAAAAATGGTTTTAATGGTAATGCTTCTTATGTAATGGAAAATTTGAATCATGGCACCCACCTGTAAAGGGAACATTCAGAGATTCCAAAGGCACCTTCACTTTTTCGCCGGAAGGCGTTCTAAGAAGGAATTGGCACCTATTCTCTCGCGCCTACTTCCGCAAACATCAAGTGGCAGTGTTATATTATCTCCTTCAATGTAATGAATACAACAGTTAGATCCCGCCTAATTGGCGCTATATTACAAAACGAACAAGTTTGGCTCCGCCCCTTGTTGCAGATTATTTTACTTGGACTGATGACGTTTAACCTTAATACATTTATTCTTATGGCATTAGAATACTATTCATACTAGCTCAGGGGTAAGGTAAGACGGAACTGATATCCTTAGTGCAGAATAATTAAAACTTGGCCCGTCTTAAGTTACCGAATTATATAGAAACCTAAAATATAGTGATGATCATACACCGCAAGAGATAATTCAAGAAATACCGAGGGTTGTTGGTTTCTCAGAAGGCGATAGCACATCACAACGCCCATAGCGCACAACTGCACAGTACTCTAAGCTCTCTCATTATCAACCACTTGCCCTCAACTGCCTGCTGTCCGCAGAATTAATTTACATGTAATAACTGGTACAAAATCGCATACAGACCATTGGAACAGCCGCGACCGATATGCAAACAGACTGCTAAACATTCATACGGGCAAAACAGACGGGCCAAATGGACGGACGTAATGGACGGGCATAAAGTCTAACAGACTATGGAACAGACGCCAAAAATGCCAAACAGAAGGGTCTAAAACAGACGGCGATGTTAGTCTTAAATAACGCTCGTTTTGTTTAATTGATATTCAGTATGCCACATGCGGCATCGGGTTCCTGTTTTTTATACACATTTTTTTGCTTTGACATAGTTATTCCTTACATGCAAACCCCAGGGTCCTCATTGGAAATCACGTGACGTGGATTATTATATTTGTTTTTAAAATCAACTTTGGCTTTTTTGTTCTACCTAGATAACTAAACAGGTAACAGGTTTATTCATTCAACTCAGGTTCTACTGTTATATTTTATTGGCTTTCATCATAGTAATACCGATAAGGCGACGAAAATAAAAAAACCCTGTTTTACGGGCCCGACCGCCCTGATTTTTCAGTTTTGCCAATTTTTTTTTTTAGTTTTTTCCAAAAAATGCATGTAAAATCAAGCTTGTTTTTAGCCCAATTTATAAATTTTGCACATTTTTTGTAGAAAATTTGTTTGTAAAAAAAAAAAAAAATCATTTTTCTCTTGATTTTTCAAATTTTTGGGCTATTTTAAGCCAATTTGAGCTCCAGAAAAACAAAGAAATTAAAAAGAAAGATTCGCACCGACCGGGCCAGACGCCTTGCTCTCAAGGTCCGCTCGCACCTTAAAACATTGGTTTCTTTTTCGTCGCCTAATAGAGGTGCTTTTTAATAGCACATAAACCAGCAAGTCTCTATGCCCTTTACAATACAAAAACTATACCTAGTGATGTACAACCATCCCTTCAATTGTCATTGCCTCAGAGTTGAAAGAACTACCAAAACATGGCCATACTCACTATCTCCATGCATTGACGTCAGCCCAGTTTATAATGATACGCTAGTGTTAAAGTCACCTGTTGACTTCCGTATGACACGGCGTAAGTCGTGTCCGATTAAAGACAGCATTCTATACACTCGTAAATAACTCTGCACTGATAGCTGACATACTGCGCAATAGATAGCGACATAGGTGGAATTCCTGAGGCGTTGTCTTTTTAAAGACATTTCTTGTTTGGACAAGTCAGTTTTTAATGTATGTTGCATAATAGCCTAACTCTACAGTAACAAATACCCCAACGAATAAGGTAACAGGCATTTTTTGTAAAAAACCAGACTGAAATTAGATACAATACTCGTACACTTTAAACAGAATGTTAGAATCACTTGGAATTTTCATCAAGGGTCATTTTGTGGTCCTCTGCAGAAAACAGAAGTTTTATCACTGCAGGCTCTCAAGACTGTCCGAGCCTAAGAGAATTGTGTGTGAGAAGGATCCTCCGTTTCACCAAGTTGTTTGTAGTCCATCCCTCCCATGTCCAGGTGCACTCTATGAATATACTAGCAAACTTTTTGTTACTACAGTTGTCCTACACAATAGTGCAATATGAATATTACATATTGATATAACTGGATTTGACTGATAACAATTGGAATTTTGGGTATTACCGAGGGCATGTTTGCTCATGATGAGGGAAAAGTAGGGGGAAACTGCATGATTTATAAATAACATATTGCTTTCTCTACTCCAAAAATCTTAACAATTTAGTCAGTTATGGGCTTTATCTGTCCGTTCTCCAAAACCCTAAGTCCCATAGATTAGCAGGGATGACTCTTGTATCACCTATGTAGGAAGGGGATATTCTCACACAAAATGTAGGAACTGTATTTATTGACTTGACTGTACAAGCCACATGCAAAATTGGTAGAAACAATTTTAGATTGGTCTTATGGTAGCAAAAGGATATGGCTAAGGGTATTAAAGATGTTATGCTGAACACTGCTAACAGTTCAATTTGTATGAAAGCAAGTCATAGAATTTCAAGCAGCCTTTTATATTTTGGCTGCTCAAAGACTTTCTATACTTAATGTTTGTTTCACTCTGGTATCCACTCAAGTACAATCCCTGTGGTCTGGTGGGATAACTCTTCGTCACAATAGCGGGAGGGATTGGGTTCGAGACCATGTAGTTTTGTCTTTAATATACACCAGATAATTTACTTTGTTTACTCGGCTATTTACCTTTTACTTAATCCCATGTCTATTATTTGAGTTCAGCTAAGTTATGGGTTCTGCTTGAATCCTACATTTAGGCACATGCACACTTCTAAAATCAAATTTAAGAGTAGCACCAAAATAAAAACACATTCCTTCACAAGGTAGGACTTAAATGCTCTTATGATTTTTTTATGTGACCGCCCCAAGAAAAAGCAGTGTGTTGTACATCGAAACCGACAGTTATGGGTTGTGTGGTGCAGTGATCAACGCTCACCTCATAAGCATAAGGTTGTGGGTTCGAGCCCCGCTGTCGCCAATGTGTTGTGCACTTGGGCAAGGCACTTTACCTTGCTTGCCTCTCTTCACCCAGGAGTATAAATGGGTACCGGTGTGAAAGCAGAGATAATCCGGTGGGAGCCATAGTCCGGGGCTCCATAGACGATAACGGAATAAAGCGTGAAACTAATGCTGCGTAAAGAGTCAACTGAAGCGATTGCCCTATTGTTCGCCATTGTTCCCGGACTATGAGTACGCCGGACAATGGTTACTTCTACACCTGCATATGCTGGGAATGCAAAACAGACTCGCTGTGTGGGAGGAGTGGCGAACCCCCACAGCAACTATATATGAGGGAGTCTGGCCCAAACGCCAATGACAGAAAGATGGGCACTCCGCCTGCGGGCGCACCATTTTTTGCAATTCATTATTGTTTATGGCTTACCTGCTTTGTACCAAGACTGATACGAATTAATAATCGTTATGAGTAGCTCCAATGTGAAACACAAATATTTTCAACATTCCAAATTTTTTAATATGTCTAATTTACCAATCCAACAATTTCAAACATTTGGCGCGAAACTTGGGGTGAAGGCCATTCTAGTCAAGATGAAAACTTGCTTAAAGGTGGGTGACCCAATTGACAACCTCGTCCCCCACTTTACTCCATCAAAATGGAGATTTGGGTATTGAAAGAAAGTTCATATTTTTCTCATTACCCCAGTGAAATTTTAGGCTTAGGTAATGCTTCCTTTTTAATTTATGAACAAAAACGTCTCATCAAGTGTGGTATACCACATTTATTAACACACACTGTCTATGGACCAATTTTGTACACGTTTTTGCTTCTACTATCCAAACGGCTGGGCCGATTTAACTCAAAATTTGTAATCAGATGTTTTGGTGATATGCTTCCATGTGAAGGATAAACATGAAAATTTGGATCATGATCAGGTCAGCCACCTTTAAATTGGACCATCCCCTTCAAATAGAGATCAACACCCTCAAAACAAACCTTGATGCACTCAAAACAAACCTATCAAAACTCAGAGCCACCCCCAGAACTACAGACCAATTTTATTTGTTTATATATAGTGGTATAATTTATGATGTAATTTAAAACAGTCACACGACATTGTAAGAAAAGCTTCAAGGTTTGTACAGATAAATAGCTCTATTTTGGTTGGTTACTTGCTATATCAAGTAATGAGCCCATCAGATATGCTAGTAGACCTTTGAATTCTATGACCAGGGTTCTTGACGGCAAGTACTACAGAATAGCTCTATTTTTCCATTAAATATGTTTCTGCTGCACACCAGGTGCATGACCAACAAATCCTGAAAATATTAACTGTACAACTATAATAAAAATATCAATGAAAAGGCAAACGTGTACAATTTTTTACTGTATTACTCATTTTTTCAGACACACTCATTTTTATTACAGAAGCATCTTTAATTTTTGACCGTGACTGTAAAACATAATGTTGTCAGAATTGCTGTGCAATATTTTACTGTATACTTAACATTATTTTAGAGTGCAGCATTCAAGTAAACCAAACAAATACAAGATATATACATGTAATACTGAATCATTTGCCATTTATTGATGTTACATTCTTGACAACAACAATTGACATTGAATATAAAATAAAATTTAAAAATGTCATTAAAGGGCCATTCTTGATAGGCCTGCAGTAAATCTCACACGACTTCCTCCTTACCGGTTTCAACTGTGATTTTCTAAGCTAGCTTGTTAATATTATTATTTCACTGTAGGTCAGAAGACATTGTATCCTTGTATCCAGAAAAGGTGTGCATACACACAAAACATACACCCTTACCCACTCACACCAACCCACCCTCCTCCATGCAACCACACACCAACCCACCCTCCACCATGCATTCACAAAGTCTCTTCTGAACTGGTCCATTCATACTTCACTGCATTGCAGTGAAAATGGATGAAAACCATCTCTGACTCAATGCAGCAGCAACAGTTCAAATTGCATTGTGTTGCTGCTGCTGGTGTGTTGAGTCAGATGGTTTCACTGCACTGCAGGGCTAAAACAAAATATTGGGTTTGAGACCTATGACTCGCAGAAATTTAATATATTGTAGGATAATTCAGCTTGCTATATATTTGGTATTTGCTTATCTTAAGAAAAATAATTGATTGCATTGTATACATTAATAGGGTCACATTAAAAACATTGTTTCAATCTTTCTGGTCCATTATGGGTGTACTCACTTAAAATGGGCAACAGCAATGTTTAGCCACATTGACCTTTTCAACCTGCTCTCACTCAAAGACACCATCTTCTGTTTTGCACCTATTGATCCCTTTCAAAACTTATTTGGACCCAAGTTTAGTTATCAGTCACTCAAGACTTTTTATTCAACTGAAATCTCATGTAATTTTACCAACAATTTTAAAATGTGTACTGTGATTGAACCTTTTATTAACCATTTCTCTCTGATTGATCCCAATGACTCCCTTTATTTGTACCATTCACTAATAAAAGGTCCAAGTTGAACAGAACTTCCCAGTCCCCTTAAGGATATTACCAACTTCAGTGGCATACCCAGAATCACCAAAGGGGGGGGGGGGCTCGGCTCAAAGCAGAGTTAAAACACTTATCAACCAATATGTGTTATATTGGCTCTATACTCTAGTACACATGCATAGTATACTTCTTCCGGCCTGAACTAAGGGGTGATGTCACAGCTTTCGTGCAGCTATTGTGCATGCGTATCTCGCGCGCCAACTTTGTATGCTCGCGATTACAGTTGCGGCTTAGAGCGATTGACACGTTTAAGACTGTATGAAAGCTATGACATCACTCCTAAGTTCAGGCTAGAAGAAGTACAGCAGGGGTACACAAGGCCACCTGATACAATAATAATTAATCCTACTTGAAGAGTTCTGAGAATTTGTCAGCTTGCCAATATTCCATA
>JAMKCH010026078.1:0-19593 GCA_023653785.1 Ophioderma brevispina
CTCTACAGACAGGACTATTGGCGGGAAATAATTATGACGAAATTTCAAAAGGCGGCCATTTCTTTATGCAAATTAACATGCTTAGGTTGTCACCGTCGAAGTCTTGTATAAAGACAGTGGGTTATAGTTGTATAGTCAAGAGTGTTATTGCAAACTTTAAAAGTGCTTGTCATCATGTGATTACCTGGGAAAAACATTGACTGTTAAAGTCAAATAGGCTCAAATTATGAAATGGTGGCCATTTTGGATGTAGGCAGATTAGGTTTAATTTAAAATTATGGATTTGAGATGTCTGGTGGTTGTCCATTGTCAAACACCTCATGTTAGCATTATTCCACTAAAAGAATTCCTTCTAAAAGACAACATATGGCTAAAAATAGTTAAAGAGCCAATTTCATGGCGGCCATTTTGTTTATGCAAATTAGCAGGCTAAGCTACTACTTTGGAATGTCTATCATGCCCAAAAATTATTTATAGATGATGTTCTGGTTAGTTGATTACAACACTTCGCTTTGCCACTCCTGCATGGCTACCGACAAGCTATCCGCGCCCCGCCCAACCCCGGACTATACCCAAGTTTTCATAACCTTGGGCAAATTTCATTGGCAATACCTAGTATATAGACAGCACTTAACTGTGTACAGCAGCACTGTATGCACATAACCTGAACTTTTGACCAGGTTGAGGGATATCTGACACTTCTTAACTGAAGGGAACTGATCAGCCAGGGGTCTTTGTTTGTACCATATGTTCAATGCCAATTTGGGTATATAACCCCAGATAACTGCTACACTTGTTGTGGCAGTTGCGGGTATGTGTTATTTTGTGCTTTTTGCTTTAACTATATGGGCATATTATTTACAATAAGAGTAATCACCAATACAGTGTAATTGTTAAACCTGAAATTGCATCACAATTGTTAAAGCTATTGAAGTGGAGAGATCTGTGTCTATTAATTCCTCTTTGGTTTTTACAAACTATTAATTTGGAGGCTTAAATTGATCGCCGCACTCTGACAATGGCAATAAAAGTGAGTGATACCTAGTAATAATATTTTGTTATATAGTTTATAGTGTCGGGTAATCTAGTGTTGGAATCATTGTCATGGGTTGGAAAGTAAGAATGCTGGGGAACATGAGTGCGACAAATATGGGTGTGGATAACCTGCGAGTTGCGAGTTCCTGAATTGGGATTGTGGAGTTAAAATGTACGAGTTGAATTTTAAGTGGTCCATGCGAGTTGCGAGTTTTCTCCATATTATGACAGGCTCTCATTATGAGATTCGCTTGCAATATCCCTGGTAGATGACTGCATAATGAGGTGTTCTCAATATTGGACCCAGAACAACAATTACCATTTAAAGGCAGTATTCCATGAATCTACAGGTTCTACTCCACAAAACTAAAGGCTAGACTTCTCTATTAACGTCTATCATCACAGGTTGACTCAGATACCACATTTACCAATTTTAAAGGGGCTATTCCAAGAAAACTATGAATTTATTCTTAGGCTCTAAACAAATTAAAATCGCTTGCAAATGAATGGTGCATCTTGTGGATGAAAGAATGACATTTGTGACCTTTCATGCGACCAACTCTTTTCGAGTCAACGTCACAAACCGCCTAACTTTCGCGCTCTTGCAAAGCCAAATTATTCTTATTCTTTCTTTTCTTCTTCTTACAACCACTACTCCTCCTTCAACGGGCTGACCTCTAATGACCTAACTCGCTCAGAGTAATGACCTGGCCACAATCTATATGCAGTGTGCTTTGGTGGGGTCAGAGGTCACGTAGGGGTACAGGGGTTCTAAAAGTTGTGATTTTCTTTAAAAGGTATCTCCTCCTACAGGTACATTCCCGTAAACCGCTGATGACCAAATGCACACAAGGAGTAATGGTTACGCCAAGCGCTACATTGGAGTGTGATTTGTTTGATATAAAATGGTTGCATAGGGCCGCAAAAAACTACCCAAGTTTCATAACTGGGTTAATTTCATTGGCAATACCTAGTATAGACATGGCACTTAACAGTGGACAGCAGCACTTTTGAACTGTATGCATATAAACTCGAAACTTTTTGACCCAGGCTGAGTGATATTGACATCTTTAACGGAACGTGAATGATCAGCCAGGTCTTCTGTGTAGCATGTTCAAGCAATTGGGTATATAACTGTTACACTTGTTGTTGATGCAGCCTTGCGGGTTATATGTGTTTATTTTTTGTGCTTTTTCTAATCTAGCCTATAATATGAGCATATTATTTTACAATAAGAGTATATCACCAATACAGTGGAATTGTCAAAATTGAAATTGCATCACAATTGTTAAGCTATTGAAGTGGAGTGATGTTATATTATCCTCTTGCTTATACAAAAGATTAATGGACATCGGCCGGCCCGGCGGATAAGGATAGAAGGACGCCCTCTCTAGTTTTTATGAGAACGGAGAACTTGTGAAACGTTTTAATAATAATAAAGCGACATGCACAAAGTTTACCTTTTGCGTGTTTTTCAAAAAAATCCACTTACCTAATCCCCCAAAAGTCGGTTTATGTAAAGGTTATACTACAGGCTTCAATGGGTATTAAAAATTCCATATTGGAAAGCCTTTCCACCCAAGAACCACAATGCGCGTTGCAAGATGTCGCTATATTATTTAGCAACATACACGTGAGTGGCGTTCTGGTGCTTGGGGTGGAAAGACCTCATTTTGGCATTTTGTTTTTGGGGGCACCGGAAACACTAAATGGAATTGCCAAAAACAACAACAAACTTTTTTACATACAAACCAGACATATCACATATAGATAGGGCATGCTAATCTACCAGGCTCTGTTCAGAGCTTGGGATGAGCACATGGTAACGACTAGCTCAGCTGACCTTGCACGTCCTGGGTATCATTAATAATACAAAATGACAGGGGATGATTGGGTTCAACAATGGTGAATGAAAGCTTTTGAACTGCGCCATGGAAATGCTAAATACTAGCTCATAGTGTTTTGTAGTTAACTGCTCATGATATAAATAGCGCGGTAATGGCCATTGTGTTGCATTCCAGAGTCTGCTTGGTGTGGAAGACGGTTTTATATAATCCAATTCTTAGCAGCCTACGCTAATAGGTATTTGGGTATGGTTATAAAGGGCTGCCTATGTAGCCTCTTTGTAGTTATGAAGGACAATATGGTCTAACTATAGGTGTCACTACAAGTTCAATAACAGAGGGGCAGCTATGCAACATCTTCATGTTTCTTCATTAAGTGATAAATGGTCATTGAGATGGACGGCATGCTCTAGGCTTTGCTTTTCCAGAGGAATGCCCCCTTGAGTTTCTCAGATTTTTCACATTTTTCTTGATGACAAGTGTATTTGGGGATAAAAAAACACCTTGCGTACATGATAAAGAGTTGTCAAACACCAACTCAATATTGATGGTGAATGAAATATAACTATTATGATATAGAGGCCTCCTTGTCCTTATCCGGGGATTGGTTTTTCCCCCCACTTTGGGCTTATGCTAGACCACTATGGACAATGGCAATAAAGTGATACACTAGCTCATACTATTTGTTATATAGTTTATAGTCGGTAAACTTCTAGGGTGGAATCATGTTCATGGTTTGGAAGGGAAAGGGATGCATGAGTGCGACAAATATGGGTGTGGATAACCTGCGAGTTGCGAGTCCTGAATTGGCTTGTGAGTTATTAATGTACGAGTTTTGATTTTAAGTGTTCCATGCGAAGTTGGCGAGTTTTCTCCATTTATTCAGGCTCTCCATGTATGAGATTCGTGCAATCTCCCTGGTAGATGCTGCATAATGGGTGTTCTCAGATTGGACCCAGATACAACAATTACCATTAAAGGAGTATTCCCTGAAATCTACAGATTCCTACTCCCAACAAACTAAAGGCTATCATCACAGAATGGGGACCAGGTACACATTGACCAATTAAAGGGGGCATTCCAAGAAAAACTATGAATGTACTCAGGCTTAACAAATTAAAATCGCTTGGCAAATCGATGGTGCATCTTGTGGAATGAAAGAATGACATTGTGACCTCTTCATGCGACCAATCTTTTCGAGTCACGGCACAAACGCTAACTTTTCGCGTCTTGCCAGAGCGCAATTAGCTCTAGTTGCTCGGTTTCTTTGGTTTCTTTATTTATTGTTTGTTACAATTGTTAACTACGGTTTATTGCTTTACGTGATGACCAAATGCAAACGAGTAAATGGTTAGGACATCAGCTTATATAGGAGTGATTTGGTTGCTATCAAATGTTGAATAAGGGCCACAAAGTTTTAAAAAAAAACTAAAACCCCAGGTTTTCAAAACCGTGGGATCTCAAGTATTGGCTTACATAGTATATAGGAAATGAGCACGATAAACAGTATAGAGGCAGCATATTTTTTCCCTTCCATGTAGGCATATATAACCTGAACTGTTTGACCCAGGCTTGAGTGGTATGAGATCTGACAATTCTTTAAACTGGAAGTGAACTCCTCAGCCAGCGTTCTGTGTAGCAATGTTCAATACAATGGTAATAACTGTTCAGTGTGTTATTGACCTGTGCTAGACACTAAATTTAATTAACACTGTGAACACCAAGGTTCATGAGCTCAGGTATGTGTTTGGGCTTTTTCCTAATTCACTAGCTTCTATGAGCATGTTAGTATAAGAGTATATCACTAATGCAGTGTAATTGTTCACCATTATATTGCATCACAATTGGTAAGCTATTGAAGTGGAGTGATGTTTATAATAATTAATCCTCTTTGGGCTTTACAAACTATTAATTTTGGAGCTTGATCAACTATTCTGACAATGGTGTGATAAAGTGGATAAACTAATACATATTTTGTCATATAGCATATGTTCTGGTAACTCTGTGGTGGATTCACGTCCATGGTTTGGAAAGTAGAATTACGCGGGAACATGCAGTGCGACCAATACGGGGTTGGATAATCTGCGAGTTTCGAGTGTTAGTTGAGAGGATTGAAAGTTGTGAGTTCCTGAATTGGGAGTTGTGAGTTGTTAAAAGTAACGAGTGAATTTAAGTTGTCAAATGCGAGTTGCGAGTTTTCTCAGATTTATGACAGGTCTCATCATGAGATTCGCTCGGCAATATACCCAGTTAAGTAGCGGCTGCATAATGGGTGTTCTCAGATTGAAACAGATACAACAATTACCAAATAAAGGGGATCTGACTGAAATCTACAGATTCCTACTACCACAAAATAAAGGCTATCATCACAGATTGGACCAGATGCCACCATTATTTACCAATTAAAGAGGCATTCCAGGAAAACCTATGAATTTATTCTCAGGCTCTTACAAATTAAAATCGCCTGGCAAATCTGAATGGTGCATCTTGTGATGAAAGAATGTCATTTGTGACCTCTTCATGCGACCAACTCTTTTCGGGTCAACGGTCACAAACCGCCTAACTTTCGCGCTCTTGCAAGAGCGCAATTAGCTCTAGTTCTTTCTTTCTTCTGGCAACATTTTAACAGCGTCTAACTCAGTCATGGTTTGAAGTATTCTGACTAGACTTACACCAAATGACCGTTGAGTCATCCCATTCATTTCATATGACTATGACCCCTGTCTGACCTTTGTCCTGGCCACAGGCGTCAAATATGTAATTTAATTGTCCAGGGGGGGTAGGTCATGCCAACCTAACAGCAACAGCAAATTCAAAACGGCATCAACTTCCGGGTGCTAGTCTGTTCCAAAGACTTAACGGTAGGAGGCGCTCTTACGCATATCGAACGGTTACACACAGACTTGACTAAAGACTAGGCCTGGTCACGAATATTTAAATCTAAATGACCGTTATTGGAAATTACACTATTTTGCAGCGGGGTTAATCCACTAACCCCGACGGATTTTGAACTCAATATTTTTTTCTTAATTTATCATGATATTACTAAGATCTTTTAAGAGATGATTTTTTTTAATGCCACTGGGACCGAGACTGCCATAGTAAATGCACGTAGCAGTTCCCCAAAATTACCGTTTGGAAATCCCCAGTGCCCAAATCGAGAAGGTCGTGTCCTACCCCCCTGTAATTGTCAACATTATCTTCTTCTACAGGATTACGCTGCGCGCGCTGATATCAACCAAACTGGTTCAGAGGAACCACTGACCCTTGCTCCATAGGGTGTTCAGGGATAAGGAGTCAAAGGTCATTAAGGGGGTCATTTCCGGTTTGAAAGCCAAAATAATTGTGAAAAATATTCAAAAAAATCGCTGTCCTTACAAATTACGTAGCAGAGTGACGTCATTAGAGCACATGTATTGTTACCAGGCAGTCCCGGCAGGCAGTGTCTTCGGGTTGTCCACAGTTTCAGGATCAAAGGTCATTAAGGGGTCACTTCCGGTCACATGCTTGGATTTAGTTGGAACTCAATGATAACGTTCCTCATAACGTTGTTAACACGTAAAATACATTTAATGACATTTGTGACATATTGGTCAAGTTACAGGGGTCAAAGGTCACTTTAAGGGCAAGGTTTATCGCTAATCGGAACCGCAATGCGTCATGGGGCCGAAAAAGGGGCAAGAGCGCCGCACGCGGCCGCTGTCACTTTCGCAGCCCGTTTGTTTACATAGACGATCTACGTAATTTGCTTGGCAAATGCTTAAAAATCTTACTCTTTCAAATACTTTTAGGACCTTTTTATCACTCTAGGTGGCGATCATTTCACTGTTTTGGTTGTAATAATGATCGGAGATATCCTGAAAGGAATATATTATGTGTATTTTTTTTTATATACTTTGTTAGCCACTTTTAATGACGTTCATCTTAGCGTGTTTTCGAAGTGTTTTACCTCACCTTAGTACATGGGACACATTACATGATTGCTTGTCGAAGGATTAAAATCCTTACACTTTCAACTACTTTTAGGATTTCATCATGTTAGTGATGCGCTCATGTGCTGTTCTTGTGTAATAATGATCGGAGAATCCTGAAGAGATATATGGTAATTTTTAGTGTTAACAACTTTTAAAGAAGCGTTATCTTTGCGTATTTTGCGAAGCATATGCCTAAGCCTGGTAGCTGCTGGGATATGTGGGTCTTTAGTCATTTTATATGCCCTGTTTATGTAATAAAAAGTAGCTAAAAGTAATATTGGATAACATTAAGTGAAAGTCGTATTAATATTTCATTTCAAATTTTCAATTCAATTTCAAATTTATTTCACCAGATAAAATGTGGATACATGAAAATAACAATACAATGGTGGGGAGACAAACAGAGAGCAAAAGCTTCGAAACATAAGGTAACCCAGGTACAAGGGTTACAAAAATAATTAACCTAATTTATCTTAATTCTAATTAAGTGCAGACAAATTACAAAACACAGAACGGAACAATAAAAGTGCAATACAGGACCAAACAACATCGTGCCTTGGAAAACCACAATGTTGGCCAATGATGATTGGCAATTAATGATAAATACTTAATTGAATAATTGTAAATAGAGAAAACAGTTACCGGGTAAAGTGAAAGAGAATAAGTCTTTAAGTTTTCTTGAAAATGTAGCAGAATTGCGTTTCTAAACTCGGGATTAATGTTATTCCAATGTAGAGGTCGTGTCTATGATTGAGTTTCTTGCCTAAATCATACCTAAAGTTGTATGGACGGTAAGTAAGGAAATCGCGAGTGGGTAGATATGAAGGATTATTTGTAGTTAAAGTAATTTGTAAATTATTAGAGGAGATTATACACGTATAGTTATACATAAATAAACAAAATCATTCTATGAATATCAGAAATAGTTAAGGGTTTATACTTTTAAAAAGAGGTGGGGTATGTTCAAGCCAATGTGAATTTGAATCATGAAGCATGATTTTTTTCGGTTGCGATGGAATTAAATGAAGATTGTGTTATTAGATCACCCCATATAGGTTGCAATTACGATAAGTGCGGGAACACTAGAGTGTTATACAACGAGAATAAACTTTCGGAAGTGAGAAAATCACGAGCCGATAAAAAATACCCACAATATTTTGATAAGATATTAACAACATTAGAGGTGTGGTTTTGACCCAAGTAGGAATCATCAAAAATAACACCAAGAAATTTGTGTTTGACACCTAGAAATTCTCCACATCAATAATATGTTTAAATCATATAACATATTATACACAATATTAGCATAAGCTGCAAGAAACTTCGAAGTCAGTCGAAAAATAAAAGAAACGTTAGTGTTACTAAACAAGGCCGGCGTTGTGAGATAGTTTAATTAAAAATGGTATATACTCGACAATTGTGCAATATATTTTTAACAACTTGCAGATATCCAAATTAATTAATACTGTAGGAAAACTATAGTAGCGAATTATTAAGGTATTTGAAATAAAATCCTTTAAAAGAGAAAGGAACAGAAAAGACATGAAGAAAGGATCAGTTTTCCCGGGTTATGGGGGCTTATAACTGGATATTACTGAATCGGAATTGTTAAATATTTCTTTTATTAGCTTTATGGCGTAGCTTGTTGTTGGTGGGGGTACCACTGTTTCCCTTGTTCTAGGTAAATTCTGAAAAGGGCCATCAGATTGGGGTCCCATTTTCGCAAAATTATGTGCCATAGGGCAGTCATTCCGATAGGCCTATAAAGGAGGCAAGCAACTCACAAAAAAAAGATACTATATGCATCGCGGAGATTCTCCCGGAAACAAGTAATTTAGCTTAAAAATAAGGAAATATTTCCCTAATTAGGGCTCATGAGGGCATATAAATTGTATTTTATTTATCAAGGTAGGAATCTATCTCGTGTCAATGTAGAATTTTGGAGGATTGGAAGGCCGACCCGGGGATTGCCAACTCCTATATATATGTGTAGTTTCTATGCGTAAACACAGCGCAACAGCAGAAGACCAACACTTTCCGGGTTTGTGTTGCAACTTTTTTTTCGATACCATCATGCTTTGCGGTGGGCGCCTCTGTTGATATTTACCGATTAGCGATATGAGGGGTCACCATCACTGACCTCTATAGGTCCCAGTGGTTCACCATTCCTAATACGTGGATTTTGGGTTTCTTACCGGAAATCATTTTGTTCCGAAATTCTTATGCATGTGGGATAGGAATGCACCAACGATGTAGAGTAGATAAAATAAATGCGGCATAATATTCTATGGTGTTTTGTGTCATACGGTAATTTTTCGGTCATAACTGCTCAAAAAACGCTTGATGTACATAAATTTACCAGTAACGAGTACTCTTTGATGCATTGTATTTTTGCGCCACAAAATGTTGCGCGTAGTTTAAAGAGTGCGCACTAAACCGCGAGCGTGCATGGAGTGATGACGGTATGACACCAAAACACCATCTTAGAATATATATGCGCTATTTATTTATCTACTCCTCACATCGTTGGTGCATTCCTATCCCACAAGCTAAGAATTTCGGAAACAAACATGACTTCGGTAGGAAACCCAAAAATCCGCGTATTAGGCCGCCTTGTTGTCATGTCTCTTGCATGAGTATAGTTTGTTTCTGTGTCTGTTTTCCTTCTGGCAGTGCAAGCGGCAATTGTCCGTTGAAGTTATTGATATGCCTATTTAGGGAACATGGCAATCAAATCAAACGTTCTTCACCCTCTCGGATTCTGTGGACAAAAATCCATGGTATAATTTGAAATCAGTGATATGGCATTCGTTTTCTCACGTTGCAGTGTCCGTGCAGACACTAATGACTAAAATATCAAATTTTGTCCTTATTAGGTTGCTTCTCTGGTCCTATAGGTAATACATGTACATGCATAAAAGCTCATAAAGGTTAAAGTCTGACTCAGAGATTTCGAAATATTATTTTTTTGTGTAATAATGAAAAATAGTCAACTAGAACTAAAGATAGTAACCTAAAATGCACAATTCCGAACTTTGAGATGAATCAGATTCTTCGTTGTGAGCAGTAAATTTATGTGTAATATGACGTCCAATGGATATGGTATCCAAAAAAATTTCGGATCCGGAAATTAAAAAAAAAAAAAAAAAGTTGTGATGTTCTATATGAAGGAATTCGATATAAGCTTAGCAATTTCACACAGTGATAGTATATGGACAAGCATTATGTACATGCAAAAAACACGATTTTTTTGGAAATTGAGGGCGCCCTCCCCAGGAAATCTCTGAGTCGGCCTTTAATGGCCCGATGAATAATAGTCTCATCCACAGGAACTCGGATTTTCACAGAGGATAATTTGTATTATCGAAAGAATGTGTAATCCAGGCTAAAGAAAAAATAAAACATAACAAAAGTGATCAAAACTTTGGTGTTCTCAAAAAGGGCTAAAATGGATATTGAGAGCAAAAAGATGCCCAATTTTGGTCGACCAATATTAATATTACACAGTATTCTATGGGCTTACAAAAATCATGTTCTAGCATTATTATCAAAAGGGCTGAACGATCGGCGTGTTGGCCAGGCTCAATAAGAATTTAGAAATAATTTTGTATAATTAAATCGGGACCCTCTAAAAGGGGAAGGTTGCATTCGTGAGACACTTTTGTACTTGTGTAATAATTATAAAGGAAATCACTTACAATTTAATTGCACAGGCACATTTCCAGCAAAATTAAAAATTCCTTAAAATAGCTGAAATGGGTAGATTGGGACTAGCATGGAGCACTAAAATCAGTTTTACACCTAGGCTAGGAATATTATAATAACCACCAAGAAGGGCTCTGCTCTTCTGCCTGGAGAACTTAAGCTAACTTAGTAGGTAGTTAAAATTTCAAACCAATGTGAATTTTCTTTACGTAAAATATACCGTTCTGACGATATCCGCGACGATATAAAACCTCTACCAACCAGGTGTGGCAGGAGATATAGTCCTCCGGGCTCACAGTCCGGGAACAATGGTGAACAATAGGGTAATCGATTCAGTTGACTCTTCACACAACATTAGTTTCACGCTTTATTCCGTTGTCGTCTATGGAACCCGGACTATGATACCTGCCGGAATATGATTACTAGTAATACAGACGTTTCGAATCAGGTGTAGAAGTAACCATTGTCCGGCGTACTCATAGTCCGGGAACAATAGTGAACAATAGGGCAATCGATTCAGTTGACTCTTTACGCAACATTAGTTTCACGCTTTATTCCGTTGTCGTCTATGGAGCCCCGGACTATGGCTCCCACCGGACTATATCTGCTTTCACACCGGCCAAGAGCACATGGGTTTTTTTTAAACACTTTTTTTTGAGCTCCTGAAAGACTGGTCAGGAGAGCTATAGGAGCTCCGGAGCAATAGCTCTCCTCGGAAATGAAGGTCTGAACACATCTAAAAGTAATACAAATATGCAACAATCAGTTTTGACAAAAATGAGGGCACCCTATACACAAAATGTGCCAGTTTCTTTTTAGAGGAACATTTTGTGATCCAGACAACTTTTTGTTTATGGGGAATAAATATCCTTAAAAAAATTCAAGTTCTTTATGACGGTGCATTCTGATATGAGCAAACACTTTTGTATGAAACATGTTTCACGGGCCACTGATTTGTAATTTCTATATCCATTTATGGAGCAGAGAAACACACCAAATTACAAATTTCTTCCAGAGGCCAAGAGTTCAGCTATTTCCTTTTGCCTAAAATTTGGCAAGGAAATGAAAAATGCAATTGCTAAGGCAGTGTGACAGTTCTAGGTAAATGGTTGGAGCTTGAACAATAAGTGTTTTGCAGAATAACGGCGCCATTCGGTAGATACGTAACACAAGCAGCGGACTGTTAACCACATTGGTAATACATGCAATAAAACTTACGAGATATTGTTAGCCAATCAGTAACGTGATAGGAATGTTGGAAGGCTGCAGAGAGCTAGAACACAAATACATGTATCTGGAAGCTGCATTTCAATTGGCAAACGAAGTGAATATGGCCTTGTGTCATGAGCTAGACTACTTTGGCATTCAATTATCCAATTAACTATATAAACCCTTTCCATAAGAAAATTTACAAATTTTCTGAAAGGAAATTTCACAAGGAATTTAAAGATGCAATCAGAATTAACTCCAAGTAAAAGGTTTTCATGCACAGTTCCCTACCATGAAAAAGAATACAATGACCATTTTGATGTTTTTGAGATGAGACAAAACATAACATTTCCCGATAAATATTTAACAAAATACACAAATAATATGCATAATTGTGTCTACTAGTTTTATTTTATTATATAACAACTGATTCTGGTCATTGCTTCCTTCTGTCATGTTTTTCAGCTGGTACCATATTCTATACTTTGTGTTGGCCTACAATTTTTTAGGGAGAAAAGATTCTCCATGAGATTTTTCTACTTTTTTAGAGATATAACTTTTGTTTTTCTTTTATTATGCAGTAAAATACTTGTATTTTGGACGAAACTAAAAAGATTTTGAAAAAAAAAAGTAATTACTTCCTTTTGTCATGGTAGGGCAGTACACTTTTATGACCTGAAATTATGCTCCAACATATGCAAATTTGGCTTCCAACATTACCAATGCCCATGTTGTTTACTTCTTGGCTATATAATTGTATTCCAAGGAATATTTTTATTACTTTTGGCGATTTATATTTCATTTAAACAGACACTGGCACATTTGAAAAATAGTGCGCCCTCGAGATTTTTCAAAATCGATATTTTTGCATGGTTGTAAAGCTGTTATATACAAAAGCCCTCACCCGAAATAATAAAGACCAAATCAGCTTCCTTATGGGTAAACAGAACGATTTTATAATTTAGCGTCGCCGGCGACGTTAAATTCAGCAGACGACGAAAATGGCGTTTAACACAAGAACACGCACGCCGTATGATGTTTCCCACACTATGCACACTGTTTGATCGGTCTATAACCTTTGTGGTTTTAATATCATTGAGTACGAGTCAAAAATACTCATGTAATATACACATTTGTTGATTAAAGTTATGGAAAACTTAGCTTAAAAGTTGGCCTACAAATTACCTGGATGTCTTATCCTCATATCAATGTCCCTATCTGTTTTGGGTATGTTATTTTTATGTGTAAAATATATCTCTGTTCTTCCAATGGCCTAGGCTATCATTTGAGAGCAAATTGAAGAAATTTCATATTTTGTGAAAATGTGCCAGTGTCGCTTTAAGACACCATTTTAAAATGTCAAATTTGATTTAATACACCTTAAAAGCATCACTTGTAATATAATCTGGTCTTCAGGAGATGTTTGGGAGGGGTCATTATTTACGCCGGGGAGGGGGGAATGGAGGATTTGAGGGGGGAATGGAGGATTTGAAGGGGGAACCCAAAAAATTTTTGTAAGAGAGGGGGGAACGTGAAATTTTTCATCAACGAGAGAGACGGGAACATGAACTTTTAAATGGGAAAATCAGCATGATCAAGGGGGAGTGTGAAATTTTTGAACGGAAGCGAGGGGGGAACGCGAAAATTTTTTGCCGAAAAAAAGTTGAAATCCTCCATTCCCCCTGGCATAAATAATGACCGCTCCCTTAAAGAGAGTAATATCATTGTAAAAACACTTGTTTACAAGATAAAACACTTTTCAAATCCTGTGAATGCTCTTCAAAATAGTCATGATTTGCACATAATGCAATAGCACAAACATCAAATCTAAATAGTCTACACTTGGTACGATAAAACCATTGTGCACTTTGGGAAGTTAAATTCCAAAATATACCGGAGCTAAATTGTGTTCACATAACACATACCTAGGCAATGCGTATGGGCCCTGAGTCACTGGTTCTTCTGACCAAGTTCGTTTACCAGAGCTAAGCAATGAAAGAAAAGAAAAAATGATTTGTAGACGTACGTGGCTATAGACAAAGCGGTAAAGCATCTGTCGTCTGATTATAGTTAGCAGACGACAGCTAGCAGATGGAAGCTCGCTGGCAATTCACTCCCAAAATGCTTAGCAAGCAGTGGCGTAGCCAGGTGGGGGCAAAGGGGGTAGAGTGCCCCCTCTGAAAACTATTTGAGGCGAAATCGGGAAATGAAACCACTGATATTATGTTAAATCAGCCCTTTTTCGGATTCTTTTGCCCTGCGACCAGGAAATTTTTTGCTTGTGATCGGACATTTGTTGCACCTACTGGGAAATTGCCCCCTCAGAACCACCGGGCTGGCTACGCGCCTGTTAGCAAGTTTAATTATTGGCAATTTTGGACATTTTTGATGCAAAGGACCACTTGTTGGGGTCAAAACGGCTAGTTAGATGGGGGGGGGGGGGGGGGGGGGGGGGGTGAGGAACCGGACACGACCTGCTCGATTTGGGCATTGGGGATTTCCAAACGGTAATTTGGGGAACTGCTACGTGCATTTACTATGGTAGTCTTACTTCAATACATCTTAGTAACATCATGATAATTTTGGAATAAATTATTTACTTCAAAATCTGTCGAGGTTAGTGGATTAACCTCACTGCAAAATAGTGTAATTTCAAATAACAGTCATTTAGATTTAAATATTCGTGACCAGGCCTAGGCTTTTAGTCAAGTCTGTGTGTGACCGTTCCATATGCGTAAGAGCGCCCTCCTACCTTTAAGTCTTTGAAAAAGACTAGCACTCGGGTTACGCCGGAAGTTGATGCCGTTTTGAACTCGCTTCTTCTTCTTAGCGTGTCCACAAGTAATTGGTAATGCCTTGTGGTGATGTCAGGATTTATTCAACTAGTAAGCTGATCCGGGGCTGCGTGTATTCGTGATACGGACGCTCCTAACATGGCCCGCTTTTGAGACTGGGGGCAGATTGGGAACAGTAAGGGGTTTACACCCTACTCTTATTCGACACTGACTGCGATATACATGTACAGTTGTGACTCTCTGTACCGGGACCGACAGCTTAACATCCCCTCCGAAGGACGGGATGCTTTCATGATTCACTTGCTCAATTCCAAGTGGACCAAGGAGAGCGGTATTCTGTATTTAATCAATAGCTCATATAGGCCTACAGATTAAATCCAGAATTGAGCACCCGAATAAATCCCAGCAAATGACCCCACCGAGATTCGAACCCAGGATTTTTTGGTAAATTTGCGCCACAGGCAAGCACCTAACCGGCGATCGCTAGGCCATGCTCTCCCACTATGAATTCACTGTTGCTGTTAGGTTAGGTTGGTATGTCCTACCCCGGGCAAATACAATCTTTGGGGAAGATAGCACACCTTGACTTTTTGCTTTGTAGAGCTGTGTCATTTTCTGTTTTGCTCATAATAGTATCCTCTGGGTGATGTCCAAATTTGCATACTGAATTTAGTGGTTTGTGAATGTTATGATTCACAATATTTACGTATGTAAACTGGAGTAGGTCTACTTCTTGTGGTAACAATACAAAATTATATAAATGAATTTACACAGTTGTGTATCTATACTTCATACATGATTATCAGCTTTAAAATACAACCAGAATCACATAGGATCAACAATGGCAAATTAGTCAGGTTTAACACACAGAATGTTCTGTTCCCATAGTGTATTTACAGAACTTTCCCCACCTCATCTTCCTCGACCACAACCACCCATGCAGGTTAATCTGAATTTTATCAAACATATCTTACCTTCCACCAGTCAAATGATACTTAGTTCTTAAGCCTAATGGTGCAATTATTTAGCTTTCAAAATATGAATACCATGACAAAATATTTTTTGTTTGTTGAGATCTCGTGAATTGAACAAAACACGGTTTTGACATTTTTGTCGGCGAGTTAATGGCCATATATGAAGTAGCAGAAATGATGGATAAAAGGTACACAGTGCTTAGGTTTAAAAGATAAAAGTTCACTAAACAATCTCTCTCCACAGATCAATGCCAACTTTGCTGCACTAACTGGAACTACCTGGTATTGTTGAGTAAATAATGGTAAGGCGTACCTAGACAAAAATCTAGGGCAGATGATTTGCTCATTTCTCCCCCAAATACCCGAAATATCATGCCATTGCCGGTTAACAATATGGTAAAGAATGCATTTTCTGATTTGGCCTTAGGCTTAAATGGAATATTATCTCAAAAAGGGTCACCTACTTCTTTTTAAGGTCCAATAGAGCCAAAACATTTAACAAAGAGCTTGAACTTTTACCTATATGACTGGGCTGCTTACAATTGAAAGCCTTAATATCCGTGTTTACACGAAACAGTATAACATAATTTGCTGATGACGCAGCATTCACAATTAAGAGCAAAATTGGACAGAGCAAATTTTAAAAATGACTGATCCAGGTTAATGTAGATCAAAAACCAAAAATAAATGTTGAAACTTGCAAATTCCCCTGGCAGAGAGCCCTAGCTTCCACTGGTCATTTAAACCCTAAATGACCTTTGACTTCAAACCCATTAACCACAGAATATTGGCACTAAGTTTGGTTGACTTTTTCATAATGAGAGCACTAAACATCTAGACCTAGTAACTGTATTACTCTATGGAAAGATAAGCTTAAAGGAAACCCATATAACAAATAATATTATACAATATACTCTATAAAATAATTATTGACAACATATCGAGTGGTTTAATCGAAAAACAGAATTGTATTAACCATAACAATGAATTAAAACCAGTCTAGTCTGACCATGTGCTATTTAAAAATCGCGCTAGTGTATAACGTGTTATGCGATACGGTCGGCACGTTTGCGTCATACACGCCATAGGAAATACACATTATGAAAGCATCACATGTGAAGGTGTATGACGCTACTGTGCCGTCCGTATCGCATAACACGTATACATATCCCGTATACACTAGCGTGAATTTCAAAGAGCGCATGTTCAGACAAAATGTTTTTATTCATTTTTATGGTTATAGTAGATTTCAAATTACGTGAGACTCCATACATAAAACCATAGGGGTGATGGTTCAATCCCCGGATATGTGGAGATTAGACCTTTGTTGCCATCACAAAACATATTGTGTCCATGGTATAAAACTACAGAATCGGTTTACTGGAACCTGATGCATTCAGTTCTACAATGGTCTGTTAATGATAGGACTTGTCAAATCCGCTTTGTCCTAATCTCTTATTCAAGTTTGGCCCACTTTTTAGGGCAAAATAAAAACTTAGTTATGTTATGTGTGTATTGATATAAGAATGCATTATTTCTCCGGTACTGTTATTTGTAGTGTCAAAAGTAAGTTATATTCAAATAACAACATTTAATGAAATATTTGCTGGTGTTTTTATCCTGATAACTTCAAATGAAACATTCAAGCTATCTTAGATGTGAAATAATGTATTTATGTCAACATTTATTTACTAGCTACATTACTATACATTGTATGAGTACAATAAACTTTTTTACCTGTGGCCATTAAACTATTTCCTCTTACCTCTCATGGTGACTGGACAGACCTAAAACTTTTAATGAGGTCTCACTTATTTTGAAATGTACTATAGTATGATTCCGTTTATCCATGAAACTACTCAATATGTGTTTAATAATTATTTTTATAGCGTATATTGTATAAGTTATTCTTAGTTCAGGTTCTCTTTAAGGGACCAACTTGGTCAAACCTCTCTGAGTTCCCCCCCCCCCCCCAATCCCATGACTTCTTAGAACAAAAAAAGAGTGGAATATAGACATGCCATGAAAAAACACTTTTGCAACACCCCCTCTGGCTAAAAAGCCAGGAAGATAAAAATAATCAATCATACTGTTAACCATGTTTCTTTTTCTTTTTTTTTTATTAAGACAAATATTTGTGCCAGATATAATTCATAACAGACCATGAGTAGTAACTGTTTGACAAGCTACAATTCACAATTAAACATATCTCATAGTACCTCACTTCACACATTACACAATGTAAATGTGTCACACTGTACCCTCTTATGGAATGGGGGTAAGGATATATTAAAGTGAGAGAGACGATTACCCACAGGGGGCAGCTGTCTCTCCTGCCCCCCCCCGGTTACAAAACAACTTTATTTCCCCCACTAATCAAATAAAAAATGTTACTTGCTTAGAAATTCTTGCTCTACTAAGTAACTTCAAAGGCATTACCAATAACATGGTCACCATGTAGCCAAGCCAGAGGTTACATACAGAGACTCATATTTGTATAGTTCTGATTAGAAGTCGTGTATGCATGAGCCGAGCATTACTCTATAAAATATTTGATTTAAGTAGCACAAAACAATGCCTTTCTGCCAGATCGCCTTGCATTTTATATAGCATAGTGAAATCAAATACGATTACAGATACAGAGGTTGCCAATTTGAATTTCGCCAAATCCTTTCATTAATTGTAATTATCTTAAAGGGAAGTGAAAATTCACTATAAAACCAGCACAATAAAACACAGTATTTGATGTTACTTGATTACAGAAACTATAACAATACTATGACCAGGACATGTGTGGTGCTGCAGATACAGTGATTGACACATGATCAGGGGGTTGTGAGTTCGAATCCCGTTGGAGCCAGTGTGTTGTGCCTTTTGGGCAAGGCACTTCACCTCATTTGCCTCTCCCCATCCAGGAGTATGCATGAATGGGTACCAGCATGTGCTGGTATGGTAAAACAGGTATGATGTGTGGAAAGAGTGGCAAACCCCTAGAGCAAATTACCCTAAAGAGTTTGCCCTACGCAAGGACAAAGAGACAGGCATTCCAGTCACACAGGTAGCTTAGCACCGGCATGCACCTTAACCTTAATCTTGCTTTGTTCATTGGGCTTGGAATTGAACTTGAATCACCTGGGTTTGAGTATCAAAGGTGCCATGAGAGATTTCAAGTCATCCCTATTTTCTATAATATGTAGTGATGTCATACAGATTAGACACTCAATATATTCCCAACCCTTTATTTTTCTACAGAAATAACTTAAAATGAAAGCAAAAGGTGATTTGTATATGCTTATACAGAGGGAATAACAAGAAATTGTGCATGAAAAAACACAAAATTTGACCCCGACCTGTTTACTCAACTGTGACGAAGTTGATTTTTTCATGATCTGCGTATTGTTGACTTTCTATGCTTTTTTGCCTGAAAAAGGAATTTGGGGAAGAAATGAGGTAGATTTCTACAGCTGATCCATTTCTCCTATTCCAATAGAGTTTACACAATAAACCACATTTTGTGTAAATGAATAGATACCTCACTCGTACTGTAAATGACATTCTTCCTAGAAGTGGTTTATTGTGGTGTAACGGGGATGTTTTTCCATTACTTGCATGGGTTCACACACGAGAAAGAGACAGAAGAATTCGGAGAGAACTGTCAAGTTGGTTTCTTGTTCAGCTTTCTTTAATGGACCTCGACCAGCGATTTTACATTATCTTTTAATCTCTGGCCGAGGTGGATGGCTCAACGGGATTGGTCGATCCTATGCAGGCCACCGGCCAATGAGATATCGAGCTACCCCCTTGCATACTGCAGTAGATATGAGAAGAACAGAATGATTGACAAAAGACTCTGTTCCGCCCATATCTAGGGCAGCTCTATTACTACCTGCCGGTGGCCTAGATATGATCACCAATCCCCTATAAGTTGTTGACGCCTGCACTTTTGCCTCTTACATCACCTCGCCGTTTATGAAGACGAGTTCCACCTCGTCCCAAAAAAAATTAAATAAAAGAATATTAAAGAAATAAACCAAAATCTATAGCATGACTATATGTG